>VWPU01017169.1:5795-102795 GCA_013398955.1 Callaeas wilsoni | reverse complement strand
CCCCGCCCGCCCCGCCGGCAGCTGCGCCGCGCTCCGCCAGCGCCGTGCGGGGGGAAGGAGGGGAGCGGCGGCGGGCGCGGCGCCAGCGCGGGACCTGTGCCCCCCGCGCCCCGAGCCCGCCGCAGGCAGAGGGATCGCGGAGCCCCGCGAGGAGCGCGGCCGGCATGAGCCAGGTGCCGAGGAAGCTGCCGGAGGAGGAAGAGGGGGACGAGGAGGAGGAAGAGGAGGAGGAGATCGTGGGCTTGGCGGGCTACGCCGACGGGGCCGAGTCCTTTTCGGACGGCGACGCGGAGAGCGGCGGCGATGAGGCGTGTGAGTGCCGCTCGCGGCGGCCGCAGCGGCACCGGGGGCGACGGGGATCGGCGTGGCGGCGGCCGCGGGGCTGCGGGGGCGGAGGCTGATGCGGCTCCCGGAGAGCCGAGGGGCAGCACCGGGCTCGAAGGGGGCTGCGGGGGAGCGGCCGGCAACGACTGCGGGTGTGGAGTGAGGCGGGGCGGGGGCCAGGGTGAGGCCGGGACGGTGGCGGGGGACACGGGGCGGCCGCCAGGAGGTGAAGTTTGGCGGCCCGCGGATGTGGGTCAGGGAGGAGGCGAGGCTCCCCGCGGGGTTTCGGGCACGAGGGGAGTCAGGGACAGCGGTGCGGGGAAGACGAGGCGTTCAGAGGGAGGGCAGGCCCCATTGGGGACGGGGTTGGGAGCTGAGAGGCCGGGCGGAGCCGGGCTGCCTGAGGAGGTGGCCATGGGAAGGGCCGGGACGGGGACAGGGTGCTCGGTGGGTCAGAAGGTGCAGGGAGCTCTGAGGCAGGAGCAGGGCAAGGGCTGACAGGTAGCAGGAAGCATTGGGAAAGAGGGAGGAGGCAAAGTGTGTGTGTGTAATCTCTCATCAGTATTCTTCGTGTCTGGGGTTAGAGTTATTAGTTATTAGAGGCCACAGTTCGATGATGTGACCCGAGTGTGCCAAGGAGGTGGGGGGTTGGGTGTCACGCTATAAAAGGCAGCGGCCACACGCAGCTCTGTGGGGCTGTTCCGCAGCTGCGAGTGTCAGTCCCACAGTGGCAGGCTCTGCTAAATGTCCGTCTGTCTGTGCTTGTGAGGAGCCGCCTTACTCACTGCATGTCCGTGTCGGTATGGATGGTGATGCTGAGAAGGACGGGCTTACCAGGAAAAGCAGTCTCATTCAGTAGAAAAAGGAAATGCCAGCTCAGAGCCTGTTGCGTTCATTCAGAGCCTGAATTCATTCTTCTGAGACATATTTCACAAAGGAGCTTGGAGGACTCTCAGTATTGCAGGATAAAAAAAGAAGTGCATTTTTATAAGAGCATAATAAAAGGCCACATGTTTTAAGTCTACTTTGATATTACCATGAGGAACCCTTCTCCTTAAAGGGCCAGTCCTACAGGCTGCCATGGGAGGTGCTGCATTGACTAATGTAATTTTGGGGAGGGGAGGAAGGTCAGTGCTTTGAGTATAAGTCTTCATGGTTAGGAATAAGTCTTCCAAGCTATAGAAATGTTAGACTGTAAGAGCTGTAACTGAGACTAGATAAACTCTTACTTGAACCTGCTAGAGAATTGCCTTCATTTTGATGCAAAGAGAATAAATTTTAATCTATTTCTTTAGTGCTACACTAACTTAGTATTTTCTGTGGAGAAGTAATCCATATTTTGTCTTCAGATGAATTTATTTGGATATTTTTGAATAGGAACTTGTTAGACTGCTAAAAATTGCTATTGCTTCTTTATAGTAACACCAGAATATTGTACTTAACAGAAAAAAAACCTTTACATCCTGAATAGCAGAAGACAGTCCATGCAGGGGCTGTTTTACATAGGATTAAAACATAATCCATTTTAACTGCCCAGATTCTCTGGTTTTCTGTTTCATTTTGAATTCTCTGGAGAAAGAAGCATTCAGCATCTGAAATGGAGGGGGTTGGGATTCGGGTCTGTGTTTTGTATAACACTGAGCTGCAGGGCAAGGGGCTTTCCCCTTTTATTTTGTCCTCTCTTCCTGGCTCTGTACAGCACGTAGTCCAAAATTCAGTGTCACAGCCTCCACTTGTCTACAAAGAAAGAATGAAAAGAGCAGTATAAGAAGAACAGCTTCAATGCATGGCTGTTGACAGTGAAGAGAGAAGCCAGGCTTAAAAGTAAAAGCATAATTTCTTCTTGTGAGCATGCGGAAGATTTCAAAACTTCATATTGGTCATCTCTCACCCCATACTGGGTTTGTGTCTCCAGCTGCAGTGCAGAAACCATGGCTCTTGTCCTTAGTTTACCAATAGGGTCATATTCAGACACCTTAGAACACTTAAATTTACATAAAGCCTGGTCATATTTTTTATAGATGCAATTAAAAAGTGTTTAGAAGCAGAGAAGCCCTCTGCAGAGTGTCCAAGGAAGTGGCTTTAAGACATAGCATTGTAGAGTGCTGCACTTGTGGCGGCATGGAACCAGGTCTTCTGGTTCTGAGTCTTTTCTGTAGCCACAAGAATTTCCTTCCACCAGGCGTTTCTGCAATGTCTATGAACCCACAGTAGCTGAACAGCCTTCTTCATTGCATACAAGCTTTTTCTGTTAACTCCTCAGTCTCAGGCCATCTGTTAGCACTGAAGATGTTCATTGTATGTGTTTTGTAAGGGCATTGTCTTGACAGCAGTCCAAAGTGCTGCAAATGCCACAGTCACAGCAGTACTGGAAATGCTACAAGATTATTGGGTTTGAAGGTAAGAGTAGAAAGTTTGGGACTGCTACCTCTCCTTTACACAGAAATGGTTAAAACTTAATATTTAGTGGGAAAAAAAATCATTGTTACCTGTATTAGTTCAAAACTAGACCCAGAGGCTTGTTACTTTGCAGATGGTAACATGAGCAAAATAATTCTTTTTGGCTTTATGTTACTTAAACAGATGAGCTGTGATGTTTTATTTGGATGCTTGAAAGCTGGTGGGATGTACCGAATGTGGCATCCCCATCCCATATGCCTGTAAAGCACTGATAGTCACCTGCTTTGACAATTAATTGCAATTGATCTGGAATTCACGATGGACTTCAAAAACTGTTTTAGTTATCTATATATATCTAATAACATAAAGGAGATATTAAAGTATTCATTGTGTACTGGGCATCCTGGTGAGACAGGTTGGGACTGCTACGTGCAGTTCACAACTCCTCAGAGCTGTGCTCTTCTGCATGTTGCAATGCATGCAAAACGTACTTGATAAGGCAGGACACAACTGCAGTTAACAGAAATTTTGTAAGGAATTCAGTGCTTCTCTGGGGGAAAGTGCTTTTAGGTTTGTTGAGTTAAATTTGTGAATACTTCAAAGGAATGGCCTCTAACCAGCTTCTGTTCTGTTCTTAATGGCTGCTTAGAAAAGTTGAAATATGAAGGGCTGTTGATACGCATTAGAGACTGGCATTTTACAACATTTACTCTTTGCAAAAGTGAATGAAGCAGGAAATGTGTTGCATCTCATAATAGGGAAAATTAGCTTTCCCGTTATAGATCAGAGAAGAGTTTAGTGTTTCTCTTGGGCATATTATGATCTCACTCAGTAACCTAGTCTGGGAAGTTGCAGTGATACATCTACTGGCATTTCTGTGGCAAATTAAAAAAGGAGTTGTCATGTACTCCTGCAAAGGAATGTGGGCATGCAATGCATCGTCCAATTCCTTTACATATAAGGTAATCTCTTAACTCTCTCTGAGAGGGAAGTGCTGTAGAAGCCTTGCTATCTCATCAGGTTTGGATGATACTCTTACATTTCCCTGTCTTTGAACTGGCAGGATTTCAAAAGTGAAATAACAGTCTTACTAGCAGAAGAGCTGGTCTTCATTCTTCTCATCTCTAATTCTGTTTGCAGTTGCCACTGTATTTTTTTTAGCATGGCTTTAATAGAAAGCAATTTCCTGCTATTAAGCATTACAATCAGTAAAAATCTAACAACCTTTAATACCACAACATAAAAACTCCAAATTATTTAAACTATTTCTTCAGATATATGTGGAGTTTTAGCTTGTTTCTTAAAGAAAAGGGAGGTAGGTAGGTAGCCTGTCCTCTGGTTGTCTCATCAATGGTCGGAATCTTGGAAACTGCTGTCCACCTTCAACCAAATTTGAACAGAAGATGTCTCAAAGATTATTAAGTTCCCACAAGTTTGAGGAAAACTGGCATTCAGAAGAGAGGAGGAAGCTAAACAACGTGTCCTCAGAGGGACAGGTGAGCAGCTTTGTGTGTTCACCATGGCAGCAGCTGGCAGATGAGTGTACACGGTGTAGCCATGAAATGTGCTGAGCTGCACATCAGCCACAGCATGTAATATCTGTTACTTGGAGGAGATGTCATAAGACATGCAGGAGGAAGTTGGTGTTATTGTGGTGGGAAGAGGAAGGAGACACAAAGTACAAATCCATGATAGATGAGACTTTGTAAGTTCAGTTGCGTACAGAGCAAATGAGAGGCTTTTTATTTTTTTGAAACGTGCAGTAAAACCTCAACCTGAAGGCTGTTCATTATATGCTTTTATAAAGTCTTTATAAAGCTTTGAATAAAGTATTTACTCTTCTGATAGCCAAAAACCAGAGTGAGATAGAGGATACACCATTAAATCTTACATGTTTGGTTTGGTTTATTGACAGGACTGTACCCTGAAAACATAAAATATTGTTACATCATCTTAGAGCAGATGTTTATTATTCTTCTGGAGGTGTGAAGTGTTGTAGGCACATGTTTCTCCTAGCCACAGGAGGTACTACGCCTGTTCAAGTTGATGGGAAGAGTAGAGCAGCATGTTGACCTCAGTTTCTTACTTCCTAAATTTGTTGTGTGTAGATCAGCAGAAGTGGCCATTGCTATGTTGGTAGGATGAGATTCTTATAGTTACCTATCCCTGTTCTGCCTGAAGGCGTTTCCCCTGCGCACTGCTCCTGCCTGGCAGTGTTCATGTGTGATAATTGACAAGACCACAGTAAGTGGTAATACCTTCCAAGGCCTTTCAATTGTGTTTGAAGTGGACAGGATTCCTCCGATAATGAGTGGAAAACTCCTGTGAATCACTGGTGACACGGGCCGACACCGAGTGGCACAACCTCTCACAAGCCAGTAGATGGTGCCAGGAGATGTTTTATGCTAACACTGCAATACCTTCAGTTTGAGAAGCCCTACTTCTCTGTCACTCAAAATTGGGAGGCACAAACCGACCTGGAAAAGGTTCTGTACCCTCCTGGCAGACATACCCTGCTCTTGTGTTTCTGAAAGCTGTGAGTGAGGCTTCAAGCACACAAGAAGACACAAGATGTGGTCACCTAGGAGCATGTGCAAAACATGCTCCTAGGCAAAGGATTTCTTTAAGCTTTCCATCTTTTTTGGCTGATAAGGCTATGTAATAACAGGTTCAAATTGTTGCTGAGATTTCTTGTTTTGGATTTTCATATTTTGAGAGTAAAGCTGACCACTTAACATATGCAGGACATATTCAAGAATGATGCATGTCAATAAATGTGTGCCAGTTTTCTGCAATTCAAAACTTATCCCAGCAGAAAAAGAAATACAATTACGTTGTGCTATGAAGTATAATCTGAATAGTCTGTAGTGCAGTGGATGGGGGAAGGTCTACCAAACCTCACTGGGCAGTATGTTTAGCCTGTCGTGTGATCAGTATTTTGAACCTGACCTCTGTGTACTCTGTGATCAGTATTTTGAACCTGACCTCTGTGTACTCTGTGATCAGTATTTTGAACCTGACCTCTGTGTACTCTGTGATCAGTATTTTGAACCTGACCTCTGTGTACTCTGTGATCAGTATTTTGAACCTGACCTCTGTGTACTCTGAGTTGTACTCCGTGGATTTAGCACTGACAACTCGTTTTCTTGTGTTGCTTGTGTTTGACACTGCAGACAGAGTTTCACAGAGGTGTTTCAAAGCTTTTTACGTATAAGGGCAGTGCCATTGCACCTTAGCACCAAAGGACACTTCAAAGTTATAGGCCAACTAAATGCAGCCATTTAGATTGCTTTAGGTGTTTTGATTAGAGATACCTGAAGCTAAAGCTGGAGTGCCTACAGGAATGGATAGCTATACATTCATGTCCTTACACGTACAACAGCATAGTTTACTGTTGGTACTACTTGATGCTGATATAACTGCATCAGCACCAGAAAAAGTGGTACCAGTTTCAAACTGGAGTAGGTAACACAATGAAACTCCTGTGTTCCCAGGCCTTTGTTTTGCAGATGATATGCAGTCATTTTATTTATTGGATAACAAACCTTTACAGATCGTAACACAAATTACTGAGCAGCAGGTGAAATCCTAAGCACCTTAGAAAAGGACTCCTCATGAGCTCAGTACTGTAAGTTCCAACATAAAAGAATTGTCTCTCTTCTGAGTTGAACTCTTCCTGTAGCTCTTTGCATGTGTCATTTTATTTATTTATTTATTTATTGGTTGATTGATTTCAAAAAGAGGAAACCCTCAGGTAGAAAGATCATGCAGAGGTGCTTAACACAGTCTTACTGTGTTCTCCCAGCAGTGTGATGTAGCTATCAGCTGAAAATGGTATTTATTATCAGATGATACTCTTTTAAAGAATAATATATGTTGCATAGTGTTAATTAGAGTAAAATTAGGTATTTTAGGGTGTCTATGTGTGATACCAGATTTTTCACATACAAACAGAGCAGTCAAGTCTTCTACAGTTTCTATCTTGAAGGTGAGAAGTAGATTTTCTGATAGTATACCCTAAGGGGCAAATAATTCAAGTTAAAATACCTGTAGCACTGCTCTCTAAGCTTAAACATTGGTAACATTTGCATAAATTCAAATAAAAATGTCATGAAAATAAGTATCAAATGCATGTTATCTGGCAGTTACTAATTATATTGCCATAGTATATTCCTTTTCTTCTTGTGTGATTTTATTCAGTTTTGGATTTCAATGATCCCTTCAGTACTGAAGTTAAGCCAAGAATCCTGCTCATGGGATTGAGAAGAAGTGGAAAGTCTTCCATTCAGAAAGTTGTCTTTCACAAAATGTCGCCGAATGAGACTCTCTTCTTGGAGAGTACAAACAAGATCTGCAGAGAGGATGTTTCCAACAGCTCCTTTGTCAACTTTCAGATATGGGATTTTCCTGGGCAAATTGACTTCTTTGACCCTACGTTTGATTATGAGATGATTTTCAGAGGCACTGGAGCACTGATATTTGTTATTGATTCTCAGGTAAAAAAAGGGGCTGTAAGCTACTTTTTTCTTTTCTTCCTTCAGCAATAGACAAATGGGTTGGAAAGCATAGTTTTTTTCAAAGCAAATAAATAATCTACGTTACAAACACACAATAAAAGAAGTCATTAAAACTTGAAGAGCTGCTTGGCTATTTTTAATCTCTCTCTGCAGTATGTTCGGAAGTTAACTAATTTGTTTTAACATCTCAAGGTTCTTGCTCAGATTCCTAAGTGCTGACAGCATGAGATTGGTGCACATGCTGGATGTAGGCTCAGGCTTCTACTTATAAAACATTTAAAAAAATAAAGCTACTGTTGAGCTGTAGTACTATCTAAAAATATAAATATCATAAAATTTAATATATATATTTTTTAATACTTTCCTAATTTGTAGCTCTTCTTTTTCCTTTATTAGGATGATTATATGGAAGCATTAGCTCGGCTGCATCTTACTGTGACCAGAGCCTATAAAGTGAATCCAGATATCAACTTTGAAATCTTTATCCATAAAGTGGATGGTTTATCTGATGATCACAAGATTGAAACACAGAGGGATATTCACCAGAGGGCAAATGATGACCTTGCAGATGCTGGATTGGAGAAGATTCACCTCAGGTGAGAAAAGCTGCTGTGCTGAGAATGCTAAAGAGGAGAGCAGCTTATTTGACAAGTTACCATTTTCTGTTCTCTTGAAGTAGCAGGCAACATGCTTTTGATATATGAAGGAAAGGGATAATCAGAGATCCTGCATTTGACCTGAGCCAAAGTATCTTATTTCTGATTGCTGTCTTGGAGGGAAAGATGGAGAGCTGCTTAATAACAGATGACAAACATGCCAGAGTCCTGTCAGTTTTTGCTGCAGTTGCTGTCTTGAAATAAGTTGGCTTGGACAGTGACAGCAACCAGTAGAGTTCCGGGCAGTGGAGCGTATATGCCACTACATCACTTTTGCCTTCTTTGAAAGCTCTCTGCCACACAGTCCCCTCCCAGTCACTCATCCTCACTGCTGCAGCCTGCCTGGAGCTGCTTGGGAAGACCTGTGCTGTATCTTTGCCTTCTGTCTTCTGGTAAAATGGATTACTGTAGCAAATCGTGGACTTCGCGGACTGGGAACCAGAGGACATCAAGTTGTCGTGGCTTTCTTAGCACTTTAAAGCCAAGTACAAATATATTAAAAAGAGAGGCCTGCTCCATGAACATGCCAGCTCTTTAGAGCTCCTAACTACTTGACTGCATCACCACACTGATAAATGGGTCCACAGCTTTGAATAAGTAGATCACAACAGACATAAGCAGTAATACTGCGCTCCTGAAATTCGATAAATACTTTTGTAAGAATACCAGCATGGGAGTTGCATTAAAAAGTTGTACTTCAAGGTCTAGGTTTCAGTGTCTAGGTTGGGGATTTTTTTAGTATAGAGATGAAATCCTGTGCTTCAATCATATCATGACTTGTGATCACAGGGGGTAATTGCATTAGTGTAGACACTTACTGTCTGACAATATTTTATTTCACTCATATTATGAAAGGTACATCATGTTCTCAGTATGTGGCTAAAAGGAAAATGTGGTGACGTTTTTTTCCAGCTTTTATCTGACAAGCATATATGATCATTCTATATTTGAAGCATTTAGCAAAGTGGTACAGAAACTGATTCCACAGCTCCCAACACTGGAAAACCTGCTTAACATCTTTATTTCAGTAAGTACTTACTATATCCTTTGTCTGTAGATCTGGCTATGTCCAACATGCATGTTCAGATACTCTGTTCACTGCCTTCTTAGAAATTACGAGCAATGTGAACTAGCAGAGAAATTATCAGAACTTAGTTGAAATGCACCTCCATGCAGCTTGGCCTCACCTCCATGTCTATTAAACAGCATTGGTGAGCTGCTGAGATACTTATAGTATTTCCTGAGTCACATAAAGTGGGTTAGCAGCCATTCCTTTTTTTGCTCGTAACATCAGTCTGAATGTTGCAAAAGTCTGTGCTGCATGCATTTGTTTAAGTTGTACTTAAAACTTTTATGACTGAATACTTAAAGGAACATAATCTAGTCTGACCTCATACATGGAGCTGTATGTAGTGCTTCCCAGAATTAATTTTACTTCATATTGGAAGTTTACCAAGCTTAAGAAAATCTTCTTATGTCGTGAAATTTTTAGGTGTAGAGACCACCACAACTTTTGCCACTTCCATAGTTAGTCTGAAGGCTAGTTCGGGAGCTTTGTATATCTAGTAGTTTGTTACCACTGTGGAAGAGATTGCTTGCTCCACTCTTCCTGTATGTCTGATCCCTTCCTTTCCTTTGTACTGGTTCTGACACTCACCTGTTCCCTCATGGGGTTACTATGACATGCACTTATGCACTGTTTAATTTAGTTAAAAGCAGGTGATGGAGGAGTCCAACATGTGCTTGTTCTGACCCAAGGTAAGAGACGGAAACATGGGGCAGTGAGTGAAGGGGAGCACAGTGAGTAGGATGTGAAAAGGGGAAACTTTATTTTAGTGGTCGTTAAGTCAGGTCATAGTGGCTCCGAAAACTGCACCCTTTCTCACAGGGTGAGAAATTCTAATTTTGTACTTGACGTCTAGCACTAATTTCTGAAGCTTCAGTTTCCAAGCAAGATACTTTGTTGTGTCTTTTTGTGATTTTGACTTAAGAAATTATTTAATAATTCAACAACCTGTAAGGTAAAATTAAATTTCATGGTTTTTCAGTGTGAAAATGGAGAGAGATAAAAGTTGGATGTGAAAGAGAAAACTAGGAATAGGGGAAGGTTATTCCAAAACTTATTCCCTTACTTTTAAACAGCATATTTATACTGTTTCATAATGAATAGTTTGCTACAAAGATCTGTTTCTTCCAAAATAGCTGGACTGGATACCAGTTATTATCATGTAGTCTGAAAATTCCACGACAGAAAGGTAATGAAGAAATGATGACAACGATTCTAAAGCAAGTAGTGGTTTTGGCACACAGTCTTACAGAGAAAGCTGTCTGAATAATAGTCTTCCTTGTGCCAGAGTCACCCCAGTCTCTCATTGTGAGTCAGATCTCTGTATAGAGTCTCCTCACTGTTTGGAGTTGGTGAAGGGTTTGTACACAATCTCCACATGAACTGAGCACAGGCAGCTTCCTGCATGACTGATGACAGTCGCTCCTGTGTCTGGAACACCCAGCTCCAATCATACCTAGAATATCAGGTATAGTTTGTAAGGAAGAACAAGTATTTCAAATAAATGGGAAGTCCAGAAAAGTGAGGGAGGTGTGCTATTTCCCCTGTTCAGTACAGGAAAGAGTCTCGGACTGTTTCTTCACTCCAGTTTCTTAGTGACCTAGGGCCATGTTAGCTGCATCACTATGTCCTCAGCATGCTTGCTGTCTGTTTTTACAAATATCTTCTATCTGTAGACGGAGACTCAGAATGACTATTCACAACCACAGGAAGGTTAAACATCATTCTTCCTCATACAATTCGTTAGAGGGTGCCTCTTTACCTTGGCAACTTAGTCACAACAAATTTTGGCATGGATTTTGGTCACGCCTTACCTCAGGAAGCCAATGTGTTGGATATCAGGGTGTGGGTGTATTCGTGTTCTACTTTTGGTTTTGCAGCAGCATTCACGAGGAAGTGCTTTCATTTATGCC
Organism: Callaeas wilsoni; assembly: GCA_013398955.1. Taxonomy (NCBI): domain Eukaryota; kingdom Metazoa; phylum Chordata; class Aves; order Passeriformes; family Callaeidae; genus Callaeas; species Callaeas wilsoni. Next base: position 91,919 of record VWPU01017169.1, on the reverse strand, counting down.
ACGGAGACTTCCAACACAAAAAGCTGACGATTACAAAAATAGATCTGCGATCGCTCTTAAGTTCACAGCAGGCTTTTGCCCAAGTTTACAATGCCACAGCGTGTGAGCATGTTTGAGGAACCATCAGTGTGATAACACTGCTTCTGCATTCTTTAATGTAACTGCTTGTAAGTCATAAAATAACTGTTTGGCACTCAAAATCCACGTAAATCTTACCTAACATACTTACCAGCTTCACATAGAAGGATGCCTATTCCTTATTACTGCGGCCTTATCAACCAATCAAGTTGTGTGACATGGGAATGTGGATTTTCATTTGAAGGTTGTTTGGTTTGTTCTGAGGGATATTAAAAAGTATGTATTAAACAATTATTATAGTAAAAATAAAATTATGTACAGTTTTGATCATCTAATGATTTAAATTTTGTAATCTGCAAGTTCAAATGTAGTGCTTAAAATTAATTCATGGAATCTGCTGTTCGATATAAGACCTGTTCAAATAATTGTTCAAAATTCATTCCTAACTGGATGTGACTGGCAATATCCTCTTAAGTTCTTTTGAGAGTTGTTCTTTAGGGCCAAATTCTGGCTTACTCTTCATACATTAAAGACAAAAAAAGATAGGCCTGTTTACCTATCCTAGGAATTGGAGTAATACTCCCACTTTTATTGAACCCATTCTATTTAAGGAATAGAAACTGTCTTCTACATCATCACACCCCATGTAGTTGAGAAACATGGTTTGAATTTCAAGTACCTCATGTTTTTTACCTATCCAAAAAAAATCTCATATATTCATTGCAGGCTTTTCACAATGACTATCTTGGTCCAGATTAACCATGGAATATCAATTCAGAGTGCTTTTAGCACATGTTGCATCTTCTCTGCAGACTGTAGGGTTGTGTCAGAGAGAACTGATGCTCGTTCAGACCCTGATCTCATTTAATCAATGGCAGCCTTTCATTCAGTAAGGAACCCACCTGCTCTAGTAACAGAAACAGTTGATTTCTTAGTGTCATTTTCCCTGAGCATTAATGATGTAATGTCCCTTTGAATAGTACTTTTTATCCACCTTTTCCTGGTTTTTTATGACTTGTTACTCTTATTTCTACAATTTCTGTTCGGGTTTTTTGGGGGCTAGAGGGGCAGGGCGGGAATGTTGAGTAATTTCCACACAAAAATTCTGAGAAATCCTTTGATTTTTTGGTTATAGTTGTACTAAAAACCTTGGCAAATGAAATATTTGAAGGCATGTGGATACAATTTAGTGGTTGCTACTCCTGGCAGTCCATCCTAATGTTTCACAAAGGTTTCTGTCACCATACAAAGTTCTAAAGAAGTAAATATGTGCAGTTTCTAAGCAGCTTCTACCACAACGGATCAGCTGCAATTGAAAACAAGCATAGTTGAAGTTAAGAGACCAATTTCTGCCATTACCAGCAGGTGTAATTGCTGGCATGGCAAACGTCTCAAGATGAAAGCTTTCTGAACTGTCACTGCAAGTACAGGCAGGCTGAAACACCTGGAGTTCTGAGATGAAAAAATCACTTCTCATTGTTAAATGTTACTATATTGTCGCTGACATCTTAATAATTTAAAGTGCACCTTAACCTGTACAGCTATGTTGCTGTGTCTTTGTGTAATAAAAAATTTTGTAATTGACTTCTCATGAATGACACTTGCAGGGCTCAAGTTCCAGCTTCTTCTGTCTGAAATTACTTGTATTTTCAAATACAATTTTGGCAATGAGTTACGGCTATGTACTTACATGATAATTCAAGTGAATCTTGTAATCTTATTTAACAACATCTATTGAACGATGTCAGGTGCTGTCAGAATTGCTATTTGAAAAGTAAAATTACAGAACTACCATATGTGGCCGGAACAACCAGCATAAATATGCATACATTTTAGTTCTTTGTGCTCAAAGAACATAGACTCATAAAGCCCTGTAGGCTGAAAAGGACCTTTAGAGGTCAGCTGCTGCTCAGAGTCAGACCAGTTACAGCACGTTGGTTATGGCTGGGTCCAGTTCAGCTTTGTGCATCTGGAAGGACTCTTCAGACTCTCAGGTCATCATGCTCCCAATCCTTCACCACTCTTATGTTAATTTTTTTTTTTTTTAAATAATTGGATCAAGTCAGAATTCCAGCCAGTGCCTTTTGGTTTCTGTCCTTCAACATTGTAGCTCTGAGAAGAGTTTGGCTCTGGCTCTGGCTTCTCTGAACCCTTACATTAGGTATTTGTAGATAGCAATGAGCCTTCTCTTCTTCAGGTTGAACAAAGCCATTTTGCTGAGACTCTCCTTGTACATTCTGTGCTTCAGCCCATCTACCTAAGGTATCCACAGTGTGTACTTTGTTTTGAATATTTTTTTTATTACTGACTTATTGAAGTATGCCACTCAGAGAGTCTTTTCCATTATGAAATGCAAGAAATTCACCTATATACTCTGTTATTACTAATGGATGTTTTCAGCCTTAGCTCTGTGTGCAGTGATGGAAGAATGATGCCTCTTTAAGAAGAAAATGCCCAAATACTGCTGGCCATTGTTCAATAACATATCTAGTGTTGGAAATTTTTCTGCCTATTTCAGGAAATATGGAAAGCAGGAGAGTCACTTTAGTCATTTAACTAACTATGTGTTAAATAGTTGACTTAGAAAAGAAGGAAGAAAAAATTGAAAAGTTCTATAACTGTACAAAAGAAGCTGAAACTATTAAAACTTGTTCAGGATTTTCAGTGTGGTTTTTGGTGATTACAAAACTGTTGTGGCAGCAGTCCCAAACCATGTTAAAATGGGAATCCCGTATATGGAGACAATTCAGTTGGACAGAGAAAGTTGCTTGTCTTCCCATATAGGTGGATACTGAAGTGTATCTTATAGCTTGTGCTTTAGCAATACTGGGAAATTGCCCTTTTTTTTCATGCTGGGACAGCTGCCCAGGTGTAATCCCTTGACATCAGCCAGCAAGGCTACTGTTTTCAGTTAAGCAGTACACTTCTTTTTTCCAGGAAGCAGAGGCTTGTGCAGTTTACCTTATCTACACAAAGAGTAAGAGCTAGCATTCCTGGCTAGCTTCTCAGAGCTGTGAATACGATACATCTCCAGTATGGAGAGCATCTTAATCAGCTTGGCAGGATGACAGGAACATAGCTGTCATTGCTTTAGCAAGCCTTAGCATTTTAAATATGGCTTTAACCACCGTGCTACACGAAACCTGAAGGCACCATCAAAACACTGGTCTCTCTCCTGTGATCCTAAAAGATGTTCTACGGAAAGAGACAGTAGAACAGCTACAGACCGCAATGAAAAGATTTCTTAATTTCCTTGAGAAATCAGTTCCTGAACAATACTGTCTTCTTTGTGCATCAGCGTTTTCATTCCTTTGTTTCTATGTTCTCATATGCCCAGCTAGAATAACTTTAGATTACAGCTTTCCTTTATGTCTATTGCTACAATTAAAACTTTAGATTACAGTTTTCTTTTATGTCTGTTGCTACAATTAAAACACCAGAAGCTTAAACTTGGAAGATTTTTCTGCTCCCCCCTTGCCCTCCCTCATTTTCCACTGAAAAGAAATGTAATCTCTCCAGGTGGAGAAGTTTGGGAGTGTCACTTGGCATTATGTCTGCTCAGAGACAGAAAATGTTGGAAGGTTTGTGAGCATTATGGTTTGCTACAGATACAGCAGTGCTGTATGTACAGTTCTTTCAAAATGACCTTGATTGCAGTTTAACTTCTTTAGCTTAGCTTTTTTGTATAACAGGCAAGTAAGGGAACAGCAAAGCTTGGGGTTAATTTGAAAACATGGATTCCACTTTATTTTTCTTTCTTTCTTCTCTTGAATAGAATTCTGGGATTGAAAAAGCATTTTTATTTGATGTAGTCAGTAAGATCTATATTGCAACAGACAGCACTCCAGTGGATATGCAAACTTATGAGCTCTGCTGTGATATGATCGATGTCGTGATTGACATTTCTTGTATATATGGGTAAGTAAATTGTGAATGTTTTCCATAAAGTTGTGTACTGAGAATCTGAATAGCCTCAAAATTAGAGTGATGTGGGTATAAACAATAATGAGCATGGGTAATTTGCCAGGACAGAGGAGGAGGAAACGGCTGGCTTCTGAGGGACTGAGCCTTCCCAGCAACAAGCATTGCTCCCTGTTCAGTCTCTTTTGTGAGCATCTTCCTCTTTATATGCTATTAATTTTATTTGGAGGAAGAAGTGGGAAGAAACCAACCTAAAATAAAAGGAAACATCATCTTTTTGTTCCCTAGGGATGAAGTCAACAGAAGGATGCTTCCTGTTTTGAAAAGAAGTGAGGCCATATTTAGTTTCATTTAATAGCCAGTGGCCTCTAATAGCTTCAGAGAGTTGTTTCACTCTCACTTCAGTTTTCTGTTTGTCCCCTATTCTCTACATGATCTTTCTGTTTTTTTTCAGTTTCCCCTTCTTACACGTTAGCAAGTGGAAATCTCCTGGGCTGGCATGTACGTCTCCCTGCAAGTTATATGTTCAGTGGCTTGGCCCTTGGCTAAATGTAATGCCAGCCGTTCCTGGGAAAGGCGGGGGCACATTAGGAATTAATGCATTAAGATGGTTACACTTAGAGGCCAACGCACAGCTTGCGTAGAGAGTGGAAGGCTGGGGTAGCTTTGCCTTTGTACCCACTGACAGACTTCTTGCACTCTTGGAGAAGGTACAAGGGAGAGTCCTGGTGCAGAAGTGCAATAAGCACTGGAACAATAAATTGTTGAATACTTAAACTAAAATCTCTGAAGTTTGTATATTCTACCGTGTGTTTCAGATTTTGGAGTCATCACTTCAGTAACTGTGTAAGAACTTGTTTTACAGAGGTGTAATATTGCATATCGGTAAAACCTTATAAAATGAGGGCCTTGCTACCCTTGTAAAATCATGACTCATTCCTGTTACTTCGGCTAAGTAGAAAAGGACTCTGGGAATGACTCAGCTGAATTGGAGGTAGAAAAGAAGTTACAGAACCATAGGAAAAACAAGTTATATAACCATTGCTTGTTCACATTGTGGTTTGTGGTGGTTGACTATGTGTGTTGTGCTTCACAAGAATGCAACTGCAACGTGTTACATTAATTTGTCGGATCACTCCAAGTCTATTCATGCCAGCATACAGAAACTTAAAGCAAGCTTAGACCACCTTCAATGGAGGGACAACAAGGATTGGCTAACATCTCTATTAAATTCATGGGGAATAAGTGGCTGGTTAAAAGATGTGATTAAAACCGGGTGTCCTGTTGTAGGCATACTTGTAGTTATCCTGCTCGTCGTGCTGTGTTTGCCTGCCTGGGTGCAAAGGCCCCTGCACCGTGCTTGCCTGGGTGCAAAGGGCCCTGCACCAGGCAGTAAATGCTGCCTTCATGGTAGAAAAACAAAAAGGGGGAACTGTGACGGCGTCACACACGAAAGTAGCTTTGACCTTGACCAGATCACACTGTACCCTTGAAAGAATCATGCCAGCATCCCGTGGGACCAGATCCGTGGGAAAGGAGGGTGTGAGGACCGCAGAGGAGGGAGCTGGCTAACTGTAGCAATAATGTGCGCAGGGGGCAGATAGCTAATGGGAACTGTGATAGTTGATGTTACAACAAGTGTTTGTAAGACACGATGGTATGTAAACAAGAGACATGGATAGATATGCTCGTGCTGGGAATAAAGAGAAGTAGTTTGTACCCGTTTATTCAGTGTCCTGTCCATCTCCAGACCTGAGAATTGCCACAGTGTAAAATAAAGGATGCTGATTTTTGTAAAGAGAAAGATGTTCCTGTGTAGTTCAAAAGAGTGTGCATTTAATAATTATCTATATAACACCACTTGTGGGGCTCTTTATTTACAAAATACCATTCTGCCATTGTGGTTGGGTAGCCATTTAGCATTTATCACCAGAGATCTGCTTGCCATTTTTTAGCTGCAGACTGAGGACATGATATTACAATTAATTTCTTGTCCTCTGATCCTGGAGCATCTGTCGAAGTTGCCACTTTAATATATTATTGAGACTAATTGTTCTGGGAGGTTGGTGATAATTACCCATTTAACAATATCTGTGTGTTCATTAAGGAATGAGGATAAAATTACAATGTTACAATGTACGAAAACATAATACAGTGATCATCATGACACAGCATCTGTAAAGGAGAAATCTCTTTTCATAATATGATGTTGCAAAAGCCAACATCTCGTGAGGAAAGTCTCATGATGTCTTAAACTATCAGTCAGCTGCAACTACTCAAGCAAGGTTGCTGGCTTTGGAATTATTAGTACAGACCTACTGTTTCGCATGTTTATGATAAGTCATAAAGCACTGATTAAAAGAAAAGCAGCCTTGTGGTAAATGCGTGGTAACTTACAGAGGAAAAAATAAGGTTGCAGTTGAGGCACTTGGCAATCAATCAATCTGATTTCTAACCCCAGATCTAAGGTTTAGTGTGTGATGGGATAAACAATTTAATCTCTTTGTCGTCTTAGTTTATGTGGTGTGTAGTTTTAAGAAGAGTCTCCCTGAAAGATGAAAATGAAGATTTCATAAAGTTTGAGATTCTTTGGTGAGAGAACCAATGTAGCAGTACTTTTATTAGCTAATCTGCTATCTTATCTTTTCTTGTTTGTTTGTTTGAATATTGCTCTTTAGGCTTAAAGATGATGGCACTGGAACTCCTTATGACAAAGAATCAATGGCAATCATAAAACTGAATAATACAACTGTACTTTATTTAAAAGAGGTGACAAAATTCCTCGCTCTTGTTTGTTTTGTCAGAGAAGAAAGTTTTGAGAGAAAAGGTATTTTCCCTTTTTCTAGTATTGCATTAATTTTCCCTTATATTAGTGAGTTAATGAATAACTGCGGTTGTTATTAGCTAATAAGAGTTTCTAACTCTATCATAAATACTGAGGTAAGTACAGCTTACATAACGTGTAAAGGTGTGAAAGTACTCGTGCTGGCATTAAGAAGGGATGAAATCATAAACATATTTGACAACTTTCTGATATGAAACATTCGAAAGCTTACATCCAATGCAGTAAAGCTTCCACCTGCAACTGTAGACTGTGTTAGTTTATCTTGACTGACACTGACTTGCACCTGTTGACACCAGCATGCACATTTGGAACAGCTTGCCTGCCATAACTAAGAGAAAAATTTTGAAACTGGCTGATAGAATGTTTTTGATTTTTTTATATCTGAAAGGAGGCTTTTGAAAAGTTGCATATTTAGGACCTAGTCCTATTTAGGCATGCTTTAATATTTTTCAGTTAAAGTGCATAAAATTTCTTTATCTTTCTGACTCCAGTCAAGGTCAATACTGAACCCTTAGTTTGTGACCTCTCTGGTCACTGGCATGATGTTCATTGAGTTACTGATCTTTGTGACATGCCCTGAGACCAAAACTCAGCAGCGGAAGAGCAAACTGTCATCTGGGCTTGTGTGCCCCATGTTGAGATACTAATTCACCAGGCAGTGTTGGTGTGTTTGTGAATGCAGCACTTGTACCATGTTGGCTGGGCTGTTTCATAGCCTGTTGAGCTTTTGTTAGAACTTAAACTGGTCAAATGTCTCTGCCATACCCCTACAACCTTTATTTCATATGAATGTTGGATGCAGTCGCTTTCTGTTGTAAGCATTTAGTGTTGCTTCCGTGTACTTACTAACAGCACTGTTTCAGAAAAGACACCATGTTGAATAAACATCCATTAGGGTTTGTCCATAACTGTGTGAGGTTGTTGTGTCTACATAGTTGGGACACTTGGTAGCCTGCACTCTTCTGCAGTACGGTTCTGGTATTATAATGGAGATGAGCTTTTTGTGCCTCATGACTTCCAAGTAATATTCTGTCTGAACTCTAGGGAGAGGGAAAACAATTCCTGGGAAAAAAACCCAAAGTGTAATGTAGTGGATTTAAACCACTTAAAAATATGTGTCTCCTGTTAGGGAAATTGAAGTGGAAGATGCTGCAGTATTTGAGTTAAGAAAGCTTATGGCATTAACATTGAATGAGGTCATGAGCTCAGTACCAAAATTCTAAAATTGTATTGTGGTATTACGGAATTGTAGCATTCAGTAAGTCTTCCAATTGACTACCAATATGGCTTTACAGCTTTTCTGTGGGATCACATTCAGCCCACTGACATGGTAATGTTACCTGCCCGTTTTGTAAGTATCTAATCTAACAGCATGTCTATTGTTTTATTTTTTAATTACAATGTAAGATGAAATATAGCTAGCTGAGATTTGGTAAAAGTTCTATCAAGTATCCATTTCAAAAGTTTATGTATTGTCAAAAAAGGAACATTTCTTGATTAATAGATGCTACTTTTTTAAATTGCAGTTATTCTGTAAAGCAGATTTCCAAAATGACACTATATTTCATGAAAGACTTCGGTTTTTCTTCTAGTATACTGAGCACTTCTTCAAAGCCCTTTATTAAATTAAAGCTCTCTTATCTGCCAATGAACTTCTATTTGTTTTTCCTTAAAACTTACAAGTATATTTTATAGCAGACATAGTATCAAGCTGTAATGCTTACTGAATTATTTGTATTTATCAAATGTTATTTTGCTTAGCACACAAAAAATTCCTGGACAGTTCACTGAATATGACCTCCAGACAGAGAGCATGGTATTTCACTAAACATAGAATATAAGCAATGTTTTCATTACGTTGTTTATATGAATGTCTTTATTAATATGTAAAACATTTCTGTCTCTGTAGGATTAATAGACTACAATTTCCATTGTTTTCGAAAAGCCATACAAGAAGTATTTGAAGTAAGAATGAAAGTAGTAAGATCTCGAAAACATCAAAGCCACCTGCAAAAAAATAAAAGACCCACTCCCAATGGGACACCAAGAATGCCACTGTAACTGAGGTTTTCTGGCAATGTGGCAAGCAAAGTTTTCATGAAGTTGATGTGACTTCTGCATCTCATTGCACTGAGTGAAGAGAAAAACAAATGGGACTGATATATTCTATGAATTTTCCCTGAACGTTCAGAAAGCACTGTTTAAATATTTTTATCCAATCAGTTTTTTTTCATATAGTGAGCACTTTGAGCAAAATGTTGTATATATAAACATTGAGGTGAACACTTGTAAGAATTTTCTTAATATATGCTGTAAACCTTTTTCATGCCATGTTAAGAAAAAAACAGCTGTGACAGAAATACTGGGTACATAATTTGCACTTTTTCATGTTTTCCTTGTGGAGTTGGACTTTGATAAACTTAGTTTTTATGGTGATTTTGATGCATGATGTCAGGTAAAATGTATGCTGTAGTTCATTTACCTGCTACAATCAAATTGGTTAGTAAACAATTAAGAAAACTTGGTACAATGCCTTTTTAAATTTGTGACAGCTAATACCTAACATTCATACAGATCTAATTTCATATATTTTTCAATTTGTAAACTGAAGAATAATATTGAAGTATTACAGCAATAAGCACCTTACCAGGGATCGTAACTGGTAGGTAAATATTAGCTTTTATAAAACAGGCTTTTGGCCAAATTTCATCTGGAGTTCTCCTTAACACTGGTCATGCCCTCTCTTGGGTCTGTTTTTATTATTTACCTCAGCATATACCACTAAAATACCTTTCTATAAAGATGATTGTTTTGTAAAATGGCTCTATGTTGCACTGGTATTTTTATAAGGCTTCAGAGGAGTATGTTGTATCTGTACGGCTGGATTTACATTGCTACGTTTGTGTTGAGAGCCCGCACATGTACAATTGGCGCAGTGAAGAATCTGTATGTATTTCACCCTGACGTTCTGATGTACTGATAAGTCGTAAAGAGTGAGCACTGGGTTCTGATTCCCTCTAACAGGGGTACATCTGTGATTGAAATCAAGATGAGACCATTAAAATGAGGACTGGACAATCTACTTGCTGTAATAATCAGCGTACATCACTACTTTTTATTTTAATATTGTATATGGGCAGATTTACCACGGGATCAGCCAGGACGGCAGAGCACTCTCAAACCTAAAAAGAAAGAACACTTACTTTCCATGTTCTGTATTCAGTGTTTTCGTTTAATTAGTGATACAAAATTGTAATTTCTAGTTGGAAGGGAAACTCTTATTTTTTACCAATTGCATGTGCAGTCCAGCAGTTTTGTTGGCAGCTTTTGGGAGTGAGAAGAACTTGACCAGAATGGGAGACAGCTTGCTGTACACCAGAAACAGGTAAGGGGAAATGTACCTTATTCAGAGCTAATCTGCCCCTAGCCAGAATAGCTCTGGAGGCAGGCAGGAGGATAGAACCAATAGCTCCATCAAGAGTTGTGTGATAAGTAAGGCAGTTTCAGGTGTTCAGGTAGGTAAGAAATATTGATAATAGTGAAAACCATTGATCCCAATGCTGGTGTGAAGAATAGTGACAGTAGCTGTAGTCATATCAGAGTGTTTGAAAAACAGAGTTCAAATTCCTTTTGGTACTGTCACCACCCATCATCTTAGTTGAGGGCAATTCTTCTGACTAGCCCCTCAGTTAAAGTAATGCAAAGCTGTTTTCAGAGTTCACCAAAGCAGTGTTGGGTAAGAGGCACCTTTTGGCAGCTTTCCAGTCCACAGGACTTTCATTGAAGGGCTGCCGTAATTTCTGGCCATGTGTTTGATTTTCATTTTGTTGAGATCTCCCATTGGGTCACAATCTCTGTCCTTCTCCCTTAGCTCCACCAGGTGTAGGTGACTATGTGGGACTAAGAACACCTACCAGGCTAGGCCAGATTATTTTTTTTAATGTGTAAATAAAGTATCTCATCATAGTGGCTATGGTATGAGTCATAACTAAATGTAGCTTCCATACACTTAGCTTGAGTTCTATGTAGTTATGCATGCCCTCGTATTAGGCCATCAGCTTGTTTGAGACAGTGAAGTTAGCTCTTGTAGTCCCCTCTAGAATTTGGAACAGACTATCTAGCATGATTTAGTGAAGGTGACTTTAGCCAACATAAAACTTCCAATTGGATATTATTAGAGTAAATATTATTTTTATCAGATGACTTAACGTTTCAAATATAAAATTGAAAGAAAGTTAAAAATGCATTACTTTTAGTGTTTAACTTTGGTATTTTCAGGTTAGGTGATGACTTGTTTCACTTTTGAGTAATCATTTTGTAATGTTGTAGCTGAAATGATTGAGCACTGAGTGAGGCATGCAAAGTTCTTTTTAAGAACATATTTTAAAACATTTTTCTTTAAAAAAAAATTCTTTTAAATTTTATTGAGATTCTAGTTTTTATTTTTAAGAAATTAAATACCCCATGTGCTACAAGAGCCACTTAAAACAAGGTAGTGTTGATATACCCTTTCTAAAATTCGAAGTTGTGCAAAAAGTAATTACTTTCCAAATAGTCCAGTATTTCTAAAGTACCTGATCCATGAGTCTCCATTTTTTATTTATCATTGGAGTTGACTAGAAATTGTAGAGCCCATTAATGAACTAGCCATGTCTTTTTAAAATACTAGTTTATAATAAACCCACGCCAATTTAGTATCCCGTAGACATTTTAAAGTCAGGAGCTCGATAACTATAAAATATTCGTTCCAAGAACTTGTTATAGTTGAGGAAATCCCTGTAAGTAATTCAACAGGCAGCAGCTCAGAGCGTGTAAAGGATTCTCTGAAGAGTTAAAATGCACCTTTGAGCACTCACTGGAATGGCTATTTAAAATGTTACAGTGCTGGAATATGTTTCTAAAATCCAGTGATTACAGACATGCTGTGCATTAGCATGGAAGTGCAATTGACAGGAGCAAACTGATACTCTGATAAAGCATCATTCAAATGGATCATTTGAGATTTCAAGTTTCATGATAGAACAATTTCTTTTCTCATTAAAACAAAAATTTTGTGGTTTCTTGCATGTGAAATTGCACTCCTGATGGTTTGATACTAAGGGACTTCATTCTGTGAGAGTACTGCAGCAATTTTTAAAAGAAATGTTAACCTACGAACTCCCTACATTTTTATGTGCATCATCAGATTACGTGCAGGAATTAAAGAAAATAACCTTAAATAGGTCATTGTATACAGTAGCAACTGCTTTAATGACATACTTACTGTCATTTGCAATAGTCATTGTAGAATATTTTTCTCTTAATTGAACTCTGAGGTTTTCCCATTTTTGTAGTGAATTATGTACATGATGTCATGTTGTGATTTTTGTGCTGCAGCTTTGTCCTGTTTGACAGATACATTAACACCAAAATGTCTTACTCTGATTCTAAATGTTTATCAACAGCTGCATGTGAATTTACTCACAGATAGACACATCAAATTCTCCCATTTCAGCTGTGTGGAAAATGAGACGTAAGCTTGGTTGGGAAGTTCTTTTGGGCTCCTCTGATATGGTGGCATATGGTTGACATCCCACTTGATTTCTCACTGTATTAATATTTGCAGATTAGCTCATGCTCATATCTTCAAATAGCTACATTTAAAAATAACACTAGCAGATTGCTGCTTTTAATTTGTTTTCTCCCTGATATCTTCTGTGTTACCTTTCTCAGTTTGCTACCTTTGAATTTCACATTTCGCTGTAACCAGGTCTGATACCCAGTCTCCTTGGTTCCTTCCAGCCTGTTCCCTTTGGCTTTTAGGCATTATGAGCCACAGCTAGGTTTTGAGCTAAAAGCTACTGAAAAAAGTACTGAGTACAAAAACATCTAAGTTGTAAAAATCTATGCTATTAACATCCTTAAAAAGATTCAACATATTTATGTAATCCTGGTTTGTATGCATGCCATAAAATACGTGTTCATATTGAAGTTACAGTTTATGTTCACAGTCAGATTTTAAACATTTCTTAATCACCTCCAGAACGTATTTTAAAACTAAAAAGATATATAAATACATAAATATGTCCAGGACAAAAAACCCCAGTGCAGCAGTCTATCACAATGTCTCTTGCAATAAACTAACATATTTTTGATAAGGTAAAAGATTTTCATGAGACTAGTGAGAGGAGATACTCTGTTGAATATTTTCCTTAATACCTGGACCTGCTACAAGAAAAAAGAACTATTTATTTCAGAATTGCTGAATAGCAGAAGAAAAAGAGAAGAAAACCCATTGATGTGCTTTCTTAAAACAAAAACAAAACCAAAACCCAGCCAATGATGTGCACTAGCCTAAATTGAGAAGCGTTGGGATTAGACACATGGGTGAGTGCAGACATGAGAGGCAAGAAAAGATGTACAGAGTGGCCAAAAATACAGTGTATAGGCCAGAACATTTCAGTGTAATCAAGCTGCCTTACACAAAATATTCAGGTTGGCTATTAGGAGGAGTTTCTTCACAGAAAGGGTGATTAAACATTGGAATGGGCTGCCCAGGGAGGTAATGGAGTCCCTGGAGGTATTTAAGGAAAGATTGGACATAGCACTTAGTGGCATGGTCTAATTGACCTGGTGGTGTTTAGTCATAGGTTGGACTTGATGATCCCAGAGGTCTTTTCCAACTGAATTGATTCTGTGGTTCTGTGAAAAGGTAGACCAAGGAAAGCTAATGGGCTTATCACAACAGGATCAGCCACGGGGAGGTGGTGTGTGTGAGGTCAGCTTCACCACGTGGTCCTCAAAGGTCCATGTCCCTGACAGGGAGCAACAGGACAGTATCAAAAGTATCCTGCCTTTCCTATTACAGCAGGATTTACCCTTTGTGTAGGTTTTTATCTCCATTCAGTGCAAACTAAATGCCATTCTGAACTGTAGCATAGTGTCAGTACAAATCTAAGTATAAAGCATATGAATGCATTTACACTGGAAATAAAAAAGAATTCTAAAGCAGGAGAGCAGCACAGGGAGAGCAAACAGCCTGACTACACCCAAGAGGAACTTCAGCTTGTCAGTGAAAATGGGTGTAAGCTATGGTGTGTCAATTCCTCAAAAGTGCTAGCATCAGGGAATGCTATAGTCTTATCTCACTTTCTCATCAGCACTGTAAGTTTCTGACCCAGATGAACTCGTGTTTGCATTTAGGTGCTTATGTGTCAGGTAGGTGCCCACTCAGCCAGTTCAATCCATGCATCACTGCAAATTCTTGGTCCTAAAAACTGGGCTGCCTCCTTACTCCTTCCCACACAAGCCACAAGTCTCATACCTAGTGCATGCTTCCTTGATGAATACTGCCCTAGTCCTTCCTCAGCTTTCCATTATCCAGATAAAACAATCATCAAAGAGTTTGGGAGCCATTAGTGCTTTCAGACCTCTTCACAACTAGTGCTGCAAGCTCTCTTCTGCAGCTGGAGCTCCTCTTAATGCTGATGATAAAACTGCCTAATTGGATGGAGTGATGGATGCCCTAGCAATAAACTTAAAACCTTCCAGCAGCACTCCTGGGGTTTCTAGAAGCCCCACCATCCAGTGCAGTGGTATCACTCAACTCTGACTTGTTCTGAGTTAAAGTCAGCTGTGGATTGAATTTTCCCTTTGCTTATGCGCATCTACATCTGGTTTTGGGGCTACTTTGATAATGAGAGCCATCTGGACTGTGGAAAATGTAACCTGTTTCAACTCCTTTTGCAAAGCAGTATACAGAGAGAACAGGCGTGCCTTCTGGAAAATCCAGTAGAGCCAGATCAAAAGGTCCTGGGACCACCTTTGTCTCCAAACCCTGTGCTGAGAAATGGATTGTTTCTCTGTTTCTCTACAATGCCCTTTTCAATGACTGAATTGTCCTCTGGTGAGCCAAATGGTCTGATCCACAAATTGCTTCTCTTTCAATACTTCCTTTGCAGCTGCTTCAACTTCTTTGGACTGTCAGTATGCCATTCATCATGCTGTCTTGGTCTCACATCCTAAGTGCTGAATGCAAGTTTTGCAGCAGAGGCACACAAATTAACTCACTCCCACCAGTCCTGTTCCCCTTGCTCAGCACTGTTTCCAGCTCTGTTCTTTCAGTAATTTAATTTCATATTTCAATTCCACATTTTCTGTCTATAAAGCAGCAGTTGTCATTCAAATTTTGCATTCTTCATAAAGTCCATTATGCAGAAACTTGAGTATTGGCCTTAAATTTAGTATTCTCTTGGTAGATTATAAATGCCTTTCTGCTTAACTCAGTACACCCTCTCCCACAAAAGCTTCCCGCTCCCATGAACTAAATGCATTCGTAAAAGTTCTTCAGGACAGAAGAAGTTCTTTCCTTCTTCTCTTCCTTTATAATATAGCATAAAATCCAAGCTATAAATCTGTAATTTGAATAGTTATGACAACACCAGGCTGCACAATTGTTCTTAGCTTTTGTTATTTCTCTTTCAGACTAACAACATTCCTCTGCAGCCTGCATCTCCTGTGAGTCTGCATCCCCATGAGTCACTTTGCTAGATACCTTTCAGCAAGGGAAAAAAAAAGTCTGCAACCAGATACAGACAATTTAGGAGTGTAAAGTAATAACTCATTGGTTAATATAGGTAGCTATAACTAGCAAGCTACTAGACTAAGCATTAACATGCTCACCTCCCCATGCAAGACAACAGATGAGTATTCTCTGGGTCAAGTGTCACCAAACTGCCATCTTTTAACTCTCTGCCTTTTCCTTCCAGCATTTTACACCTTTTTAACACTGCTGCCTTTTCCCTGGACCATATGTCAATGGCCCTTACCTCCATCTCTGGGTCTGTCTTGCCTTGCGTGGCTCTGCTGTGCAGCTCTGTCTCAGAGAGTGCTGAACCAAGGCTCTGGGATTGAGCCCTACCAGGGCTGGGCTGTGGGGCCCAAGCAGCTGAAAATGCAGAGGAGAGTGACCTGGTATCAGGCAGTAGAGCTCAGGTCAGTACAGTCAGCTGGAGCCCAGAGAGCAATGCAATTTGCTAGAGAGTAGGCATGCTCAGGCAGCAGAGCCACTCTCTGGGCTCTCCCGACTGTTGTGATTAGGGCTTTAGTCCAAGTGTCCACGTGGATCCCTTGTGTCAGTGAAGGCACTCTAGGCACTTCACCTGGCCTCGTGCTGCTGCTTTGTTCAGAATGGCACCAGTATCCCATACCTTTCTGCTCTGCATGGATATCTGGCATATCTTAGGATACGTCAGACAGTATCAGATGCTTATGTGTGTGCAACTTAATCAACTCCCAAATTTCCACTAACCATCTGAGAAACTCCCGTGTGTCCCAGATATCTACAGGAGGCTGGTGAAGACAGCTGATAACGCAATATATCTTGGTTAATGACACAGTAAGCTTATTGGCTACTGGTAAATGCTTTTTGAGGAGCTTTAAATTAAGAGCCTGCTGACCAGTCCTTTATTCCTATTGCTGAGTCAGTCAGAGCTGTATGCAAGCAGGAACATGCAAGTGCACATTAAAGTCGTGAGTAACAGTTTGGGAATTGATGGGGTGGAAATACCGCTTGATGGCAGTCCAACAAACATAACCCTGACTGTTTTCCTTCTGCCTGATGTGTAATTGTGAGGACAGGTGCTCCCTTCTCAGAAGGAAGCTTATGGGAGGAAGTTAAAGTGAAGAGGCATGCAGAGCAACTCACATATGAAAAAAGTGACGAGAAGAAAATCTGGAGCCTGAAACCCTAAAGAGCTCATGGAAAACTGGCTGCATCAGTCAAAGGCTATGCCCAGCCTTTTCTCCTTAAATAGTGGCACAAGAGTAAAATATTTTGTAATCTGAGTAGTTTGCAACTTCCTCCAACTATTAAGTGTGCTCTTCAATTTGCATGGTAAAGAATGTGCACCAGAGAAAATTTCTGCCATTATCTATAGCTGCTAAAGATAGAGGAACTAAATCAAGGAAGCTCAGAGTCATGAACAGCTGTCACTTGGACACAGCTTCAGCTTTGACTTGGGTCTTTGCACTTGTCTTCTGAACCAGGAACTATCTGAACTATTACAGCAATGATGCCAGAAGAATTTGAGTCAAGTGATTGGCGTGACTCTCCCCATTCTTCAGGGAGTAAAGAAAAGGTGAAAAGTATGTACCTTTATTTTGACTTCACATTGTGGAACATCTTGTTAGCCCACACTAACTCTGCACCAATGGTCCAGATCGGTCACTCGCTTGCTTTGTCAATTAAAGCAATCTAGTAACTTCTTTCCCCAGTATCTTTCTTCATTTCTGAAACAATGCTAATTAAAAGTCAGCTGGCAAAGCCCCTCATTTTGTGAGATGGTTGCCTTAGAACTAGGCTTGAAGAACAGACAGTAATTGCTTTCCTGAGAGGCACCATCCATCTGTGAAATTGCTACAGGGCATTGGTTACACAATGCCATGCTTGTTTTTATTGATGAGGAGGAGGTGCACTTGTTGAATCCAGACTTACAAGGTCTGAATTCACACAAAGGATTTCAAAAGCTGAGACTCTATTAGTCACAATGAGTACCATGATGATTTCTTTTGCAAGTAAGTCATATCTGTTCCCACTGACAATATAGGCATATGAATATTAGATTCCTTAATTCCATTAAGAGTTCAATTCTGCAGCCAACTGTCTGTATTGAAAGGATAGCATTAAAAATGAGGTAAACCCTTCTACATTTTGTGAATTTGTAAAAGCAGGGTGTGATTGCTCTGTACAAAGAACTATTGTATTATCATAAGCTTCTGTGATTTCAAACCTTCTCTAGAATAAATAATCATGAGACCGCCTACAAAGCATACAAACCCCACTCAGAACTGATTTTAGATAATCACTTAACATATTTATACACTGTTGAAATGTACTTCATCTCATACAATTATACAACCTGCACAGAGAAATAAATAGTAGTTCAGTGTCACATTACCTAGCAGAATTCTCTGAGATCTGTAAGAACATACACTGATGCATCAGACCTTTGTGCAAAAACTGAACCCGTGTCACACAGGTGTTCTGCCTCCCAGAGAAAGGGGAGGTTTTGGGAGTAACTCAGTCTTTATGGGCTCCTGCTGGATGCTTCTTAGTGTGCATCCCCCCAACTCTGCATGCTGACCTTTGTGATTCTCATTCCTACCGGCTGAGCTCCCTTCTTGGACCTTTAAAACCAGTTCTTCAGGGATCTTACTGTTAAAAATAAGAGACTATATTGACTGAAATGCTTGTAATTCTTCTAAACTGAGGGGAAATACATTTCTCTCAGGTATAGAGAGCTATGTATACCAGATGCAGCTATACATACATACATACATACATATAAAAATACCTAACTAGGGTGGTCTAGAAGGCAGGGGACTTAGCTTAACACCCCTTTGCAGCTAACTGAAAAATGCAGGAACTTTTAAAGCATGATTTGTTGGGTGTACAGCTAACGTCTATTCCAGGCAAGATGAACTCCCAGTTCTCTCCATCAGCTATAAAGTGAGCCTCGTGAATCAGCTCAGAAATGTGTATCCATAGTCTGCAAGTGTTCAGCAGAATTCTGCCCACATGTTTACTCTGACTTGGTCTTTCTTTGACAGCAAAAACACCTTCAATTGAAAAATTATTCATTTTATCAAACCTTATGATTGTCATTAATTTTTAAAATTTTTTTGCACTGAAAGGGCCTATATGCTACTTTGCTCTGAAGCTAGGTGGATCCATCAAAGTCTGTTTTCATCCAAAGGTAACTACAAAAAAGTACATAGAAACATGAGTAAAAACGTTCAGCACAGATTCAGTGTGGCATTAAATAACAAAATCTTTGTTGCAGCAGTGTTCACGCAAACTTTCAGTTTCTATGTGCTTCAGCTGAGCATGTTTATTTTTTCACCAAGTTAGATCATATGACAGGATACACAAGCTACATGAAGTGCTGCCAGCATGTAGGATTTGACTGCAATTTTGCTACTATATTTGGTGTTTGGTTTTAAAACCCCGTGAGTTCTAGTACAAAATGGCTTCTTCCTGCAAAAGTCTAAACAAAAGGCAGATGAAAAATCCAAAGCGTATTTTTAACCAGAGGCAGGAAGAGGAGGGAGGCTGCTGCTTCTGGACTGGCAACACTGACTGTGCAAGAGCTCTGCAGTGCCAGCTCCTCAGGTGCCCCAAGCAGCTGCTGAGATGTGGGGCTGGGAATTAATCCCCAGATCTTTAACTGTATGCTGACTACCTTGCAGGAATCAGCAGTTTCATCTGGCAGCATTCACGTCCTGCAGCTCTGACTTTTAACTAATAATACATCTGAAAATGAAAGCAGTCTTGTACTGCTAGCTCTGCACAATATCTCGTGGCGATTCCCCCAGCTCCCAGCCAGGGCACTCTGTAGCTTACTTAAATGGGGAAACTGTGCACCTCCTTTCAGGGTATTTCTCTTGCTTTAAGTCTATTCAGCTCATTTTCAATAGTGCTTAGCCATCATGCAGTTAGAGTGACTATATATCTTTTTTTAGCTGAAAGCCCAAGTTTCACATTAACTGCAGGTGCTTCCTCCTTGAACTATATAAAATGACACTGTCAGGGCATCCAGGGTCAAAGGCCAGAGCCCAGAAGGCAAAGCTGAACTCCACATTACACTTAAGTAGTTCACAATAACTACTGCTTTATATTATCCATGTTATAATACAACTTCAAAAATTATCTTCAACCAAAATAGATTATAGAACTTTTTACATGGAAATCCAGATTTCTGAATGCAAAATACCTCTCTCCTACTTTGGGGAAGAGCACGATTTAGCAACAGATTGTCCCAACGCCCTTCTCCAGCTGCACAGCAAGGTGGCTGTCTTGGGGTGATTCTATGACCATACTGTATTCCCCATCGCCTGCTTGATTTCTAGTGTACCTTTAAATTGCAAAGGGGGGAGAGAGAAACCGAGAGAACTCTTCAAAGCGGCCAGCCTGACCTTGCAACTAGAATGTTTTGCAGTCTTTTCTCTCCCGATTCTGACAACATTTGGTTAGTTAGGTCAAGCTGGCACACAAATCTGGCAGGCAGGAGAGAGAGAGAGAGACGCCCCTCTCAGGTCGTTTCCTGCCGGAAACGACCCGGAAACCGGCACAGTGGCTCTGGAAGACAAGGAAAGATGGGGCATACTTATGGCCAAAATAGTTTGTGAACCCGACAGCCAGTGCCTGCAGCTCACCGTCTCAAGTGGTCAGATCAACCATTGTTAGCTAGAAATGCTGAAATGTCATCAAGAGTTGCTGGCCATTTAATGTACCCTAGGGTGCTTTCATTGTTAGAGGGAACCCCAAGGTCTGATGCCATCTTTTCCCATCTCTATGTATTAATGACGCTTTATATTATTCATAGTGCTTTGCGCTGTAAAAACGACAATAAATTTGCCCCTTTGAAAATTCTGCTAGTTGTTCATGAGGAGTAAAGTTGCTTTCTTTACTTGCTGCTGTTTCCACAGAACAGGAAAGGCAAGGCTGACACATTGTTTTGTAATACTGAGAACATGATGAGGTGAAAAATATGTTCCTAGTTAAATGTTTTTATTTACAACTGTTTGTCATTGCTGTTTGAAGTGGGAAAAAGTGAACTAAGACATCAAAACATAAAAAATTAATTTAAAAAAGATTATTATGAAGAATATAGAAATAAGATGGAATTAAGAGCAATTAATTTCACAAATGCCATTAAGGACAATATGAGCTAGATATGAGCTTCACACTTATGCCGAAGACAAACATATAAGAGGTTGTTACTTATTTACAACTTGTACTGAATCAGAAGGAAACTGAAACTGCTGACATTCTGACCACTTCAATTTAGATATTCTCGCAGCTATATATTCTTAAAAGTGCTATCCCAAGCGTATTATGCCTATAACCAGGTGGAAGCGAAACAGCTGTAGATGCAAATATGCATCTGTGCATCTGTCAGTCTGGCATGGGAAAGGTGGCAATCAAGTCAAGCTCTTGCTGGTAATTCTTGCCTAAAATAACAATCATTGCCGTATGACACCATTTCAGTCTTTCATGATCCTGAAAACCAGCAAACAAAATGCTCCTAAGTCTTACAGTGAAGCCTGTTGGGCGGGGAGTGCGTTGGGTCTGTGGGGTCCTGGAAGCCCCTTTTCCAAGCCCCCGGTTTTCAAAACCATGGAGATCCGGAGGCACCTCGCCCCATCACCTCTGCGGGTCGGGGCGGAGCCGAGCCGCGGACGCAGACGGGGCATTCCCACTCGCGCAGCCACCGCGGCCCGGGCTCCGCAGCACCACGTCCCCTTCCCGGCTGCGGTTCCGGGGCCGGGCCCGGGGCGGTGCCGGCGCGGCAGGTGCCTCCCCCCGCGGTCACGGCGGGGCTGTCGCCGCCGCTGCCACGTCAGGGGAGTGTCCCGAGGCGAGGCGGGCTGGGCTGGGCCGGGCCCGGCCTTCCTCTGCCGCCGCCGGAGCTGCCGCGGAGGGAGCGAGCAGTGCCCGCTGCCATGGAGGCCCGGTACAACCTCAAGAGCCCGGGTAGGCGGCGGGGCCGGGTGGGGAGGGGCGGCCGTGGTTTTACGGGCTGCCCGGGCCGCTGCGGGCGGGCGAGCGAGCCTGCCTCGGGTGGTGGCGGGCTCGGGGGCTGGGGCCGGGGTCGCGGCAGGGAGGAGGGACGGCGGCCGCGGCGGTGGGTCCCCTGCGCCGAGGCGGTGGCGGCGTTCAGGCGGAGGCCGGCCGGGTTCGGTTCGCCTTCGCAGTGCGATGGCGTTGAAACCTTCCTCCGAGCTGTAATTCGGTTCAAAACACCCTGACCGCCAGGTGTGTGTATGTGTCTGTGTGCCCACGCGTTTTTGGTGGTTCGTGGAGACGTACCTTTGAACGTTTAGTCAGGTGGCCTTGCCCTGTTCCCCCGGGCATCGCCTTCTCTCTGAGGAGGTGCGTGTGAGGGGACGGCTTGCCAAGGATAACTTGGCCTGTGTGGCGTCAGTTTGTTTTGCAGAAGTGTTGCTGTACAGGCTCTATTGAATTGCGTGTCTCTGTTTGTTCACATGTTTGCATGTTAAAATTCATGCCTGTAACTCCGGGGCTTTCTTTTGAATCCTTGAAGTGAGAGAGACGCCTCAGCAGATGTGGGTGATGCCAGGAGAAACAGCGCTGGAAGGAAAGGTTTTGATTCCTAGGAAGCAAATAGCGGGCACGCCGTGTCCCTCCGTGTGGCTGTGTCGGAGCAGTAGCCTCTGGCCGGCTGTGCCAGGGCTTCACCGCCTGGGAGCTGCTTGCACAGCCGGAGGCCTGACACTGCCGAAGCAAAACCTCTTCCGCAGCTTGTAAGGGCTGGTCGGGTTTGTGTCCCCGTTGCTGTCCTGCCCCTGCTTTCCCCTAAACTGGGTGTTGAGAAATAGGCATTATCAGCTTCATGTTATTATGATGAATAGTGGCTTTATTTTTGATCATACCATCCTGTTACCAGTATGGGAGGTGGGGAGAAACTGAGTATTATGATGACTTGTTCAAATGTCAGTGACACGCTTGTTTACAAGCATATTTTATGTGAATGATGTGTCTATTGCTAAATTACGTCCCTTAACCTCACACCCAGGTTACATAACCGAAAGATAAGAAGGATCACTAAGCAAATTATGAACTCATTGTCCTTTAAAATATCAGGAAGGAATACTTTTTTTAGGGAGATATGCAGGATGTGTGGCATATGTAAATTTTTAAGGCCACACAAACATGCTCACTAGTTGTGGTTCACCACGTCATGGGAAACAGTGGTGGTGTGCTGTATGACAAGCACCTGGGATCTGGGTGGAGAGGACAAATATTTGTGGCTTAATTTAGAAATGTTCTTCCCCTTTGTTGTTACTTGTCCCCCATATATTCAATAGAAAATTAGCTTTACTGGCACTGATGTTCAGCATCTGTGCTGTTCCATAGCAAAGTTAACTTTATGTGGCAAAGATAAATAATTCATACAGTGGCTTAAGATTAGTTCTCCAAATTAAACGTTTGGTTGCATATTAATGTATTATTACTACTACTAATATTAATGTATTATTACTACTACTACTTCTTTCCATATAGATACTGAAAGTTTGTAAATTATATAAATAACTTTTAAAATCTCTATAATGATTTAAAACATTGATTTCAGTAGTCAGTATGTGTGAAATCGTTCACTGAACAGATGGGCAAAAAGGTGTTGAATAAATATAAACAAATATTTTAAATAAATATTGTTTCTTTAACAGTTGTCCATTAAAAGGTGTTGACTGTAATTATGTATAGCCACTGCTTTTAGTCTGGCACTTTACTTGCTAAACCAGGTAGATAAGCATATGCAATTACTTAATATTTCTGTGTATGTTTTACAAATTTCTATCTTGTTACAGTTACACGTGCAGTTTAGTGGTGGTATCTTACTCTTGCCATTCAGTTGAAGGCTTATGATGGAACTGTAGAATATTCTAATATTAAGGTGGTTTCAATTAATGTAAATGCACTAAAATACATAAAAAGAAGTCCACCATATTTTCTGTTTCAAGGGGTTGTTTCATCTGTGGACTGAAGGGATTACTTTGGTAACTGAGCCCTCTAGGGCTTTAGAATGAGTAGCTGTCCTTGTGCCTGTTGTTGCTTTGCCTTTAATAGAAGAAGAACCAAGCTGCTAACCTTTAGGTCAGCTTTAGGGATTTGGAATGTGCTATCTTGAGACAGAGTGGAAAAAGTAATCATTTTGTACCTGTACAAGAGGCCTCTACTGTTGAAATCTGCTTTTGGACTTGAGCAAACTGCAAACGGTGACTTCCGTCTGCTCAGTAGTTTTTAAAAGAGCAAATCCTACTACGCCTTTTAGTATAAGTTGCTTTAATGTAATGTTATAGATGAGAACACATTTTAGATAGGAAAATTTTGTTAAAAGAAACATGTGCCTTTATTGATCTTTATTTTTAAGCCAAATTCTGCTACAGAGTTATGAAGGGGCTGAAGTTCATCTGTGGTTAGTACCTGTATCCCTCTTCTGTGAATGTGCTAGACCAGATTGATGAAGGGGGATCAGTTTGGCTCTCCAGTGCCGTACTTTCTGTGTGCTCTCAAGCACACCACAAAAGAGTTATATTGCTACACAGCTTTGTCTTGCTGCTGATTGCGCCTAGGCAATGTGTTCATCGTCTTCCTTATCTGTGTTTCTACAGCCTGTTAGTTCATCCCAGCACGCCTGAAAGATGGTAACTCTCACAACACAAAGCAAGTTGTTCCCCTGCACACCACGTCTCTGTCGAGGAGAGGCAGCGCAGCTCTGGCGGGTCTCGGTTTGCCATAGATACAGGCCATGGCCAGTGCAGGCCTGGGCAGCTCCTGTCTCCTGTCAGTTACCTGCTATAAGAGCAAGGAGCCGTGGAGGCATTCACCTGATGCTGTCTTCTCACACTGCCTATGAACCTGAGTTTCTTTTTTATTTCTTCCCAAAAAGACTGTTAATTTTGGAAGGGATGAAATTTCACACTCCACACTTCAGGCTTCTTTGTATTGCTTCAGTAAGGCAAAGTCTTCTAAGCTGTTGCTTCTTATTTTTGTGTGTATTTTTGGCAGTTGTAAAAGGGCAAGCTATTTTCTGTCTTAGGATTTCAAAATGGATTAGTCAATGTGTATCAGCGTGCTACCACATGGCTGATAAACCTCTCCCATCAATATTAAAGCTCAGCTGACTAAAGCACAGACTTCATCCTCTTCATGCGTCAGGAACATCCCTATTTTCTGAAATTTATAAGACAGCTACTTGGAATAATCTCTTTACATTTTTTTTTCCCCCCAAGAGCTGTGACCCTTAGCCTGCTGTAAGATCAGACACCAAATCTTGTAGTCACTGCTCTTGTAGTGACAATCTCTTGCTTTCACATTGGCTGTGACCAGGCATCTCAGTGGGTATTAGCACAGACACTTGAAGAATTATGAACAGCTACTTACAGTGCCTCACACAAAGCCCGCAAATAACAGTGCTTTTTAATTTTTTGTGGGGGCAGGGTTTGTTTTGTTTTCAGCAGACCACCTCATAGAGAATGTGATTAGCGAGGGCACTGGAGGCCTAGGGAGAGCACGTGGAGGGAGGCGTGGCATGCTGTCCCTCATTTGTTGCCCAGGGGCAGTGCTTTGGGATCCTGGACGCATAGGGAGCATAACTATGCTGAGATTGTGATCCTCTTAGCTGTCATTTTCAATAAGATTGCTTCTTTTCCTACAAACGTACTTCTTTCTCCACTCCATATTTTGTACAAGTGTGTGTTCTGTGCCAACAAGCATGCGTCAGTTCTTTGTTAACAAAACAGAGCTGATAGGAAATAGCCAGTAGCTATCGTGCTACTTAGTACCTTCCGTGTATGAAATAAGGATAGATTGTTTAAAAATAAAAAATTGAACAGATGTTAAAAAATTATTCAGGCTGAAGACATTGTTTGATCTTAGCATGTTCAACAAGCACCTTGCATTTTCTAAGTTCTACTTCCCTTTGTGTTGACTGCAGTTGTTTTCAATTGCAACTACAAGAAGAGTACTGTACTTCCTGCTGCCCTGAGGGAAATGAAGACTAAAGGTTGGCTGTTTCTGGGGGTGAGAGGAAAGCAAGACAAGATTAATTAAAAATTTTTTGGGGTTTTTTTAATAGTTGTTAATACTTTATGTGAGTACAGGAGGCTTGTTGGTCATGTGAAAGAATGTACATGAGGCTGTGAAGATGTAAAGCAGCTATTCAGGAGGCTTATGGGTCTTGAGAAAGGATATATCTGAGATCGTGAGGATGGAAAATAGCTGGCCTGTTTCTTGGCAAATGATGTTTCCATTTGGTTTGTAGCAGAAGTCAAAGGAACTGCCAAAGGAATATCCTGGTCTTGGCTGGGATAGAGTTAATTTTCTTCCTAGTATCTGGTTCAGTGCTGTGTTTTGGATTTATTTCTGTTATTTTTAGTTCACAAATGATCACACATCATTCACAGGTTCTAAGCTGTCCAGGAGAATCACATACATAAGGAGCAGGTGACACACAGGTCCTAGTGACACTGTCACAGGTTGCTGTGAACCTGTTAGAGCTGCTGTATGTTTAGATTTAATAAACCATTCTCTAGAGAATACAGCAAAAAAATACCCTTGAAAAAAAATACCATTTTCCATATTGAAGAGCTACTGTGACTCTTTGCTTTAAATATGTTTTCTTACATGCTTCAGTGACCACATCACTTAAAGTGGGGGTTTTTTTACTTAAAATGTCAAAGCTTGTCAAGTGTTGTCATCGTACAAGAAATCCTGTGTACTGTACACCTAAACTTAATCCTGACTTTTTAAAATGATGTGATCCATTCTTTATGCAGTGGAACTACTGACAGTGTGATTCACTGTTACTTTTCCCCTTACAAGAAATTTAAACATACCTTTAGTAAATGGGATTTTCTTTTGAATGCCAGTGCAATTGGGGTTCCCAGGTGCTGTGGTCTGCTGTGGGGACTGGTGATTCAGTAGGTGACTCTGCACAGTGACCTCTGCAGTCACTCGATGGTTACACCAGCTGCGGGCCAGGCACTCCTGGCTCAATGGTCAGGTGTAGAGTGAAGGAGGAAGCAAACAAAGCCGGCTGGATTTAAGAAAACCCTCCCAAAATGTCATCCATGACACATGCATGTAATTGAAGGGACTTGATGCTTGTCTCAAATGGTTTACGTGATTTCGTTTTTAAATTTTTTTTCTATTATTATTGTCTAATGTTTTTCCTAATTGAAGATAGTAGCCTCACTAATAGACAATAGCATAACAAAGATGACTTGTGTTTTACTAATAGCTTAAGTGGATTGAGTAGCTATAAAAGTTTCTCTGAGATGAAAGGTTTTATGAGAGTTTTGCTTTCATTGGAGAACCTGTATTCAGTAAATAAATTGCATCCTTACTTGTGCTGTTTTGGTCAGCAGAGCCATAGGGAAAAATTACTACTTCTGTATTTCTCCTGAGTAGACCTCTAAATCTTGCTTGAAGTGAAAAAAAAATAACAATAGCAGCCATAAATAAAAAGGTAGGAAACATTTGCCAAAGCAGTAAAAGCTGTCAGATTGTTTTATTCCTGTTTTCCCAGATTAGATAAATCAACTTGAAAGATTGAGAGATCTCTAGCTTTACACCAGCTGTTCTGGATTCCATTACTTATCTGCTCATTATGTACTTTCTTTTTCAAGCAGTAAAACTGAAATTTCAAATGGAAGTTTGAGAATCCATTTTGGAATGAAAGGGTTTTGAGGAAGATACTGTCATGCACAACCTTTTTCTCTTTTTTTCTTTTTTTAATAAAAGGCATAATTACTAAGAGAACACCACTGATGTTCAAATCCTGTCATCTCTTTAAGCAGTTACACTGATATTTACAAAGACTGATCACTTGTGTCTTCTGTGTCCAGAAGGTTTCCCCAGCCACGAGGTGCAGACTTGTCTAGTTGGGCACGTAGCAGGAATGTGACCTGCAGATACATCCAAGAGAAGCAGTTGTGTGAACTGAAGTTTCAGGGTCGCTTAAAGTAAATGATGATGAAAGTGGAATTTGACTGGACATATTTCCTGGCAGAAATAAATCTACGAATCATATATGCATATATTGTACAGATTTTGCTCAGTAATTGTTATTCCACCACCACTCAATCCTAAAGCAAGCTAGTGGCTTTAAATTTGATTCTCAGATTTTTAATATCCTTATTTTGTTTTTCAGAAAATTTTCATAAGTTCAGTGTAACACAAGAGGCAGGTGGTCAGGCAGAGCCTCTAACATGTAGTATTCTGTTTTTTCTCCACAGAGCAGTAGAGAGCTCCCACACCTCGTGCTGGGTGGGAACTCTCCTGTAATCTCAAGTCCAGAAACATAATTTCCTCAGGATTTAATTTTGGCGGACATTGATAAAATGTTTCTGACTATATCTTTGAAAGTGTGGTTATTTTTCATGCTGATGGTTATGCCACATTAAAAAATAAATTGATTATTTTGTCTCTAAAACCTGTCTTAGACAAACTCCATGTCTTGACTTCTCTTTTTTTGACTGAATTAATGATAATCTTTGACTTTATTGACAGTCTGCAATTCTTCATTTCAAATGGGCCCAAACCATTCTGATTTTTCAGAATCACCATTGCCAAATGTTTACTCAGTGATTCAGTGTGACTTAAGTGGGTTGAAATACCATAACTTGTTGCAGGCAGACTTTGTGAATTATGCTTGTTTCTTCCACTGCAGTTTTTGGTAGCCAGAGGAGGAACTGTGTTCATGAATACTGCAGCAATGCTTAAAGAAGAAATAATTCCATGTTTTCTTCACTGGATCACACATTCTCAGAATGAACCTTTATCACTCCAGGCTTTTCTTTGCAGCCTCTCAGTTGGCATTTTTCAGCAATGTGGGAAGAGAAACATAGGATGGTTTGAGTTGGCAGGGATCTTTAAAGGTCATCTAGTTCAGCCTTCCCTGCCTCAGGCAGGGACACCTTCAGCTAGATCACAGCTCAAAGCTCTGTCCAACTTGACCTTCAATGCTTCCAGGGATGAGGCATCCACAGCTTCTCTGGGCAACTTGTTCCAGTGCCTCATCTCCCTCACTGTAGAGAATTCCTTCCATATGTCCAATCCAAAGCTACTCTCTCTGAGTTTAAAACCATTGCCTCCTGTCTTGTCACTACAGGTTGTGGTAAAAAGTTTCTTCTTTCTTTTAAGCGTCTTCTAGGTATTAAAAGGTCACAGTAAAGTCTCCCCAGAGCCTTTGATTCAGGCTGAACAACCCCAGCTCTCAGCCTTTCTGCATACACATGTGCTGCTTTAGAATCATACGGTAGTAGAAAGGCTTGGGTTGGAAGGCATCTTAAAGATCACCTACTTCCAACCCCTGTGCCATGCGCAGGGACACCTTTCACTAGACCAGATTGCTCAGAGCTCCATCGAGCCTGGCCTGGAACACTTCCAGGGATGGGGCATCCACAACTTCACTGGATAACTTGTTCCAGCACCTCACCACCCTCACAGGAAAGAAAATCATCTTAATATCTAATCTAAATCTACCCTCTTTCAGTTTGAAGCCGTTCCCCCTGTCCTGTTGCTACATGCTCTTATGAAAGCCCCTTTCTCATCTTTCTTGTAGGCTCTCTTCAGGTACTGGAAGCCTGAGGTTAGGTCACCTGGTAGATTTTTAAGATGTCCTGGGTTGCTTAATACTGAAAACTTCTTATAAGCAAATTATCTCTATAGTATGTGAGAGCTAAATTAGACTTTCTGGGTTTCATGCCCCAAGAGTGGAATAGTATTATGCTCTAATAGCTTTCCCGCAGTGAACATGATGCTCTTATGGGGGACTGTATTTCTTCTTTTCTGTCTTGGTCCCTTAGCTGGGAAATCTCAGTAACAGTTGTCTGCCTTGTCCATGACTGCTCTGTCTTTATTAGGCTTCGTTACATTCTCAGTTTTCTCTCGGTCACCATTTTGCTTCATGGGTTGTTCACTCCTGAATTAGCTCGTTCTAGTGTGTGCCACTCTTCTCCTGAAGGCAAGTGTCCAGCCTTGTTGGCTGTGGAGCAATGCTGGGTCCAAAGCCTTTTCTGGTCCAGACTCGTTTTCTCATTATTCCTCTCTAATGAAGTGGTAAACCTTAATGAACATAAGAGACAGACTTATTCAGCAGATCCTGAATGCTGCTAGCTGTGACGTGACCTGGTGGGATCTGTAGGGTGTTTAATTGACACCTCCCTGTGGCAGCAGCATAATTGGAGTAACTGGCAGCAGTAAATTGCCACATAATCAGTTTTCTTTTTGGGTTGTAAGAAGTGAAATTCTCAAACTTTGAGCCATTGTTTATAGCTGTCCAAAAGCGTGAAGGAGGAAAAGAACTTTTCACAGTAGATTGGAAGGAAAATTCCTCTGCATGGAGGTTAGAGTCTTTTATTAGACATTCACATATGGTGCGCGAGGGCACCTGGAAGTACAAGTGATGTAACAGAGCTTACAAAAGTGGCCAGAAGAAGGAGATGCAGAAAATACAGATGATGATGGTATTTCTGAAGTAGAAGGTTGGAGAAGGTTACCAATGACTGTCCTGAAGTTATGATAGAAAAATGCCTGGGTGTTCACAGTGGCAGGTTCAAACTGCAGAGGTCCTGGGTAAGTTTTTCTGGCCGGGCATATGTTTTCAAATCTAATATAAGACTTCATCTCCTCTTACTGGTGATGTGTTGATTTCTCTCAAGTGTTACTGTGACCTCCCTTTGAACAACTAAGGGAATAGTCATGTAATTGTCATGGGAGGTGTCAGGATAAAGCTTTTCAGCAGTTGTTAAAGATGCGCATGATGTCCTGTATCATAAAATATTTAGGTTGTTAGCCTTGTACATCTTGCAGTCTGAAACTCTGTTAATGATATATATATTTTTCCTCCTGTCTGGTGCAGTTACTGGTATAAAACTACTTTAGACCCAGTGTTCAGTGTTGAGAAACTCTGTGACCATGCACCATATTTTTCATAACTTTATGCTTACATAACCCATTTAAGGTTTATTCATTGTAAGTAATTATATCGTGTCTTGAATTATGAACTCCAGTGAAGATGCTGGAATATGCTGGAGAAGATTAGTTAGCTGAAAAGGGTTCTTCAAGAAATGTTTTATGTATTTTTCTATGCAATGCATATTATTTTCTTCATTTTCATGTCTTATGCTTTCTTTTTTTTCAGCTGTCAAACGTTTGATGAAAGAGGCTGCAGAACTGAAGGATCCTACAGATCATTATCATGCACAGCCTTTGGAGGTTTGTTTCTCTAGATGTTTGCAAGAGATTGTAATTAGGCAGTTTTATTAATATATACTCTTAATATATATTTCTCTAAAATGCACATTTAAAATGTACATATTTAAATGCTAGCAAACCTTTTTTTTTCCCCTATGACAGAAATCAGCAGCAGAATTCAACTTCGATGGTCTTGTAGTTCCAGGTTATTGGTGAAAGTACATAATAACAGTTTTACACTGCACCTGGGTAGTTTCATGGCAAGGATGTGTTTATTCTCCCATCTCCTTTCCAAGACTATGTAAATACATGATATTTAAGTCAAGCTTTTTGTACCCAGCTGCTGAGTTGCTCACTGAAACACTTAATCCAGGGTGATTTTTGAGGAGTTCTGTTTTGCGTTTAAGAAAACCTGTGAAAAAAATAGATGTGTGCAATTCTCAGTGCATTGTAAGAGAGAGGGATATCACTTAAGGAGTAGCTTCTTGGCTAAACACCAATTAAGTTTTTGGGTTGAGAGCACAGTGAAGTGCTGGTGGTTAACAGAAATCCGTTCTGATTTCAGTAGATTAATTAAAAAAGGCAATGTTTTGTGGTATTCAGTTGGGAGGTTTGATTTTTAGCTGTTTGCAGAAATGCATAGCGCACCTAACATGCTCATGTAATAATGCATGTTCCTAGGTGCTATAAAATATACCTTATTGTCTACTAGTTTTTATATGAACCTTGTTTCCCCTTCCTGAGGTGAAACAGTTAATTCTTGCTATTATTTGTAACCTACATGAAGGTCTTATTTCTGGATTAGAACAGTGTCTCACTGGGAAGAGAACAGTGGCAGGTGAAGGGAAATGTTAGAAATCTTGAGAGTACTTGAAAAATTGTAACTAGGTGGGCAGTCCCAACACTAATACCAGCGTTTAGCATTAGCTGAGGGATCTCATTCACTCACAGCAAGCCTCATTTGGGCTCCTGTCCTAACAGTAGGAGTTGTTCTGCTTGTAAATACTTAGGAAATTGTTGGCAGCACAAGTTCTGGTACACAAAACCCGGCTCAAAACCCCAAAGAAATAATGTTTAAAGAGAAGTTATTTATATGTCCAATGAAATTAATACTATAAATTTCAAAGTGTACCTGCTGTGCAATAAGGCACAGCAAAATTGTTAGTGGAGGAGGGAGAATAGGATTTCTCTGGGGTGTGAGTCAAGTCCCTCTGTTGACCTGGGCACGGAAGGAGCTTTGGGGAGGCTGTCATTAGTGTTCTTTCTCGGTGTAGGTCTCCCCTTGGTTCTCCAGAAATTATTGTTCACTGAGGCAAAGATCCAGTTTTCTCTTAATTGACTCAGTTTTCCATCTGTTGGGTAATAAAACTCTTGTCATAATTTACACCGCTAGCGTAAAGAATTTGGATAATGAATTTGAGGGTTTCAGCAAATTATTGCATAAGAAAATTACCGGGAAACCACAATGCTTTATCCTTAGTTTTACCAGAAAACTACAATGCTTTATCCTTAGTTCTGCTTTATCTTAATTCTCCATTTGATTTTGGCTTCTTAAAACTTCTGCCGTGCACTGTTTCTTCGGCCTGTCCCTGTTCAAGACAATGAGAAAATGGCATTGAGTTGTCTATTTCTGTGACAAGCCCTTTTTTTTTTTTTCCCCCTTCCTACCCCTTCTTCCGTTGATGTGGGCATTTTAGGATAATCTTTTTGAATGGCACTTCACTGTTAGAGGCCCTCCAGATTCAGATTTTGATGGAGGGATTTATCATGGGCGAATAGTG
Source organism: Callaeas wilsoni (assembly GCA_013398955.1). Lineage (NCBI taxonomy): Eukaryota > Metazoa > Chordata > Aves > Passeriformes > Callaeidae > Callaeas > Callaeas wilsoni. The sequence goes on along the minus strand of VWPU01017169.1, from coordinate 59,527 downwards.
CTACCACCTGAATATCCCATGAAACCACCCAGCATTATTTTGCTGACGGTAAGTAAGCATGCTTACTAGTTCTTCCTTTTTATGTCGTCAGTTTTATCATAGGTGGAGAGAGGGAGATATTCTTGGCATTTAATGTAATGTAATTTTTGTAAGAAAGGTGGCATACTACGGTATAATTGAAGATCCAGAGTCTTCCAGGATGATTTTGGTAATTTCTAAGTGCTTGAAGCTTTACGCCTAATAAATAGAAGTTTTTTCCTCCAGGAGAAATCACATTGCTGATGTGATTGTCTAACCTTCTGTTCTCCCCATGGGCCTTCTTGGTTTCTGTTGAAAACTTTGCTCAGCTGTAGGAAGGCAGACCTGTAGTTGGGGCAAAGGCCTTCCTTTGTGCATAGTTTTGTAGAAGGTTTTCTTCATGCATAAATAGAATCAGATGACAGAGTTCTGTGTTCAGCAAGCTGAATGCCAATTTTCTGAGGTTGGCAGTAATATAATTGTCACATGTTGTTTGCATGTGGAATTCTTTTGATCATAATTTTTACAACTTTTACCAAAACTCAAGAGTGAACTTCTAGCATGTTTTATTGTATCCTCCTTCTTCCTTTGAAGGCAAATGGCAGGTTTGAAGTGGGGAAGAAAATCTGTTTAAGCATCTCAGGGCATCATCCTGAAACATGGCAGCCTTCGTGGAGTAGTGAGTAAAAATTATTTTAAAAATGTTATCCCTGTCAAACAACTTGTTTTTTAAACTAAAAAAAAATCTCACGAAGAATGTTTATAGTGGAATAGGAGACAGATTTTGAGAGTGTAAAATTATGGGAGAATTTGTCAAATGTAAGGTCATAAAAGAGCAAAATTTAAAGATTTGAAAATGATACTAAGTAAACGCCAGTGCTGAGAAACTGAGGGGTGATGGTAAGCTCTTCTTTACTTGGATACGTAAGCATTAAGCATTTTTGGACTACTTAGAATATTCTTTGCGTCCGTTGTTTAAAATTGTTCTTACAATAATAAATCCTGTTACTTTACCCTGGTTTTGTATGATCATTAAAGCCAGCTTGAATATTAATAGAGGGGAGTTTTCAGTTCTAATGCTGTGGTTCTGGGCACTCAAGAGGAAAGATGATGTGGTCTGAGTTCAGAGTAACTGAATCTTCTCTATCTTTATTTTTAAAAATACTATTATTGCAGAAACTGAGAGTTGGCACAGTTCATCCAAGGCAATATGCTTGTGCTTAAGTAATTTTAGTTTTGCTGAGTACAGATATCAATTACTTCTATATCAGTTTCGCTTTTAAAATATGTTGGTAAGATCTTAGGAGTTTTCTAGCACACCACTCTTCAACTTTTTTTAAGTCTCCTATGTTTTTTTAAAGAGTAGATAATACTATGTTTCTAAGTAGAAGTTGTAAATACCCTGTGTCTTTTCTGTGGTACTTATTTTGATGTGATATTTATTTACCAAATCTATTAGTGAAGTGTCTTGAATTCTTACATTTCATTACTTCTGTAAAACAAAGTCCAAGTATTTCAGAAGAGATGCTTCAGATGACAATTCTCTTACAAGCAGTTGTTAATATTTTAAGTGAGCTCCTTCCCCTATTATGATGACATAAAAGGAACAAATTCTGCGATACTTTGCAAAAAAGAAAAACACTAAATTGCAGAATTCATGTCTAATAGAAAACAGACACAAAAAGAAGAATTCCCTGTGAACCTTCTTATCTTCTTCCTCTTCCCCTGTTCCCTTGTCCCCTCCACCCTCTCTCCCACTCTCCCTCCCCCTTTTATATGGTAGTTCTGCCTTACCTTTTTTTCATCATTTTAAAAGTCTGGAACTCATCTGAATGCAACATTTTTGTGACAACTGGGTTTTTTTTCTCTGTTGGCTGATTGCCTTCTCTTTGTTTAAAACATGATGTTAAAACAAGATTAAAAAAGCTTTGCAGTGTACAAAAAAAACCCCCCAAACCAGTGCTGCTTGTATGTAATTAAGACTTGGCAGAATGAATTTTTGCAGTCAGAACCACAACTTTTCTGAGTGTAGAATGAGATTACATAACTCTTGTTTCTGCCACCTTGTTTATATCTCTGTTTTCGCATTTTAGTAAGAACAGCTTTACTAGCCATCATTGGATTTATGCCAACCAAAGGTGAAGGAGCAATAGGATCTCTAGATTACACACCAGAAGAAAGAAGAGCTCTTGCAAAGAAGTAAGTGCTAAGTTTGTTACTGTAGGTACATATATATTCACTCACTTTTAGGGTAATGAATTGAGTAGAAAATAAGCTACTTCAGTCTATTCTCTTGCATTTATTCCAAATATAAAACAAGTTTGATGCCTTGTATATGTGGTTGCTTTTTTCTCTGAATATTGTGCAAACTTGGAACTTGCAGTCAAACAAAATATTTTGAGAGGGCTCTGTTCCTTCCAGCATTGTGTGGTCATATTAGAGGTTTGTCTGAAATTCAGACTTGGAGATTAATTAACATTGTGGTACTGTACTAATTGCATGGAAAGTGGATATGATGGAATTTATAGTAAGTGGGGGAGAAAACAAGCAAAATAATGATTTATCATGGTCTTTAAGTAAATAGAAATAATGAAATGATGACAAAATTCTGAAGCAACTTCTTCTAAATGATCTTTAGGAAATTAACTTAAGATCAGGTTTGTGACTATGATGAAATTAGTAGCTTAGTGGACAAAGGGAAGGCAATGGGTGTTGTTTATAGGGACTTCAGCAAGGTTTATGGTGTCCTTTCCCTTTTCCTCAGTCATGAAGTATGGCCTAGGTAGGTGGGGACAGTAAGGTGGATTATGAATTGGCTGAGCTGCCTGGCTCAAAGGATTGTGCTAAGCAACACAAAATCCAACTGCAGGCTGGTCACTATTGGTGTATTCGTGGTGTCAGGACTGGGGCCAGTGCTATTCAGTGTCAATAATGACCTGGGTACTGGGACAGGGTGCACCCTCAGCAAGTTTGCAGGTGATAAAAAACTGGGAGGAGTGCCTAATACCACCACAAGGTTGTGCTGCTATCCAGAGGAGCCTCAGTAGGCTGGAGGAATGTCAGAGAAAAGTCCTGCCCGTGGAGAGGAATAACAGCAGCTGACGAGTTGGAAGGGAGCTTGGAAGGGAAGGTTTTGGTGGTCACCAAGCTGATCATGAGGCAGCAGTGTGCCCTTGCAGCAAAGAAGGCTGATGGTGTCCTGGGTTGCATGAGGAGGAGCACTGCCAGCAGGTCAAGGGAAGTGATCCTACTTCAGTACTCAGCACTGGTGAAACATCAGGAGTGCTGCGTTCAGGCTGAGGCCGTGACCAGGTCGGGGTACAAGAAAGATAAGTTTCCTGGAGCAAATTCAGTGCAGTGCTACAAAGGTGATTGAGAGGTTGGAACATGTTTCATACATGGAGATAGTAAAAGAGCTGGAAGTGTTCAGCCTGGAGAAGAGAAGGTTTGGGGGATCATATCCGTGTGTGCTAATACCTGAAAGGAAGCTGTAAAGAAGGCAGAGCCAGGCTCTTTTCAGTGGCATTCAGTAAAAGAGTGAGTCAGTGGGGTGGGTTGGCCTTGATCCTGTGCTGTCCAGGCACTGTGGTTCCTCACTGGCGTGGAGAGCCACCTGCAGTGTGCCCTATAGACGGATGGTGTGTGCAGGAGAGGGAAGGTAATGTGCTCCTAGAAGCTGAAATTCCTGGATTGGAGGTGCGAGCTCCTGTGTCCAATATAACATTTGTAATAATAGTTAAGTATTTATCATTTATTATTTTTATTTACTGCAGATACAAAATTAGGTTTTTAATTGTAAGAAACTATTAATAAAGTATAAATAATAGTGATGTGTAAGTCAGTTGTTAATACTCTCCTAAATGACGTGAGAGAGTTTGTGTTAGTAATATAGATAATTCTCAACATATTTTTTCAAGGTAGTGCAATTTGAGATGGGGGAAGTACTTCTAAGCTACTGGCCTTGCCATCACTTGTCTTTCTGTGGATTGTTCTGCAAATAGTTTGTTTAAACAAGCACACAGGAACACTGAGAACATGCTATTCTGAGCTATGTCATTTGTGGGCAGGTCACAAGACTTCTGTTGTGAAATGTGTGGCACATCTATGAAGACAGCCCTCTTACCACTGACATCCGGAAGTGTGTCAAGCCAGGCAGACAAGGAGGCTAAAGAACTTGCCAGACAAATTAGCTTCAAGGTGAAGTCACTTTTATCTCTCTTGCATAGAATTAGAAAAAAAAAACTGAAGAAAAACTTGTAAATCACAGAAACATTCATCATTTCAGAAAACCTTCATCAATTGCTATGTGGAAGCCTGTTTTCTCAGTATAGTCTGAAAGAGAAAAATGAGTGGATCTCTTGAAATTTGCCAGTTAATAGGTTGTGCATCTCAAGCATTGATTGATTAGTTTTAATTTTAGTGGTGACCACTGTGTTAAAAACTGCTTATGTTGCTTTTACATCCACATTTTCAGACACTAATAACTTGATTAAATTCTCCAGAATTAGTCTTACCGTAAAAGTGTTAGGAAACGTTGGGCAAAGCTAACCTAAATTTTTTACCTTTGTGATTTTTTTTTTTTTTCCATTTTGGCTTATGGAAGGAATAAAACATATTGCTACTGAAAAATGGTTGCAAATTCTTTTGAACTACTCTGCTCCTATCTGAAGATGCTGAAAGTTGAACTGTGGTATGGAAGTTGATATGACCGAAAAATGTGTTCTCTAGCTTGTGTTTCAGTGAAAGCAAGGTTTGTTTAGACGAATGCATTCCTTAGAGAACTGCATGTCTTGCATGCACAGTGTTGTTTTTCACTGGGTTTTTCACTAAACTCTTAAATCAGCCACTAAGGAAGACTACTGTGCATGAGTGCAGGGACCTACAGTTATATTATGACAATGTGGCATTAGTGCAGAACATGTCCTCACTAAGGTCAGGACTGCCAATATGTCCCCTTTTATCACCCATGTTCTTCTAATACTGTCCTAAAGGCTACTTTTATTTATTTTTTGTGTGCCATGAAGGTAAAGATTGTCTTCTTCTGAGAATTCCTGCCAGTTTTGCACGACATGCGTATTCCTGTGCCATAATGCTTATGATAAAAACATCTCCAAATATTTTACAAAGATGAGAGATACAGGGATAGAGTTTTAAAAATGAGCTACTTGGAGAAACAATGGAATGCCTTATCCTGGCTTTTTTACAATATAGAAGAGTTTAAAATTGTAGGATTGATTTTTACTTAAGAATTGCCAGTCTTCATCAAATAAATTCTAGAAATATCAGAGTTTGGTGTTGTTTGGGTTTCTTTTGTGAGAAGGAACTCGTAACTTATATTTCATACCTTTTTCAGTTTTAAAATTAAAGGGACATCAGTCTTTAAAGAATATTGGGGCTTTCCATGTATCTATATGCGTGACACCACCTCCTAAGAACAAGCACTTGTCAGGGAAAAAATGAGCAAAAGTCCTAGATTTCTACAGCCTTTTACAATCCCTTGTAGGATTTATTTTAATAAGGCAAATCAGTTCTGTCCTTTAGTTGCATCTTTCTTCCCTTCTCAAATAAAATTTTAAGGGTTGGGGTTTTTTAGGCTTCCTGCTTCTCTGCTTTGCTTGACTTTCTTATCTGTTTGATGGTAGGCTGAGGTGTTCAATTGATGTGTTTGTAATAAACTAATAGTATGAATTACTAGCAGGAAATACTGAAGTTTTTAATCATTTGGATACATTTCATGTCAATTTATGGGGTAAGATTTAACATCAGATTGCCGATTGAGTGTATAATTTGAGTTCACAGGTTCCAAGGAACTTACAGTTGGATATAGGAAAGAAAGATTCACCCTGAGTGTTGTCAGATGCTGGAGCAGACTATCCAGAGAAGCTGTGGAATTGCCAGCTTTGGAGATGCTCAAAACTTGTCTGGACATGACTCTAGAGAGAGTTGGATCAAGGCACATGTAGAGGTCCATTTGAGTCTAAATTTTTCATAGTTCTGTGCTGGATCATTGTTGATGATCCATATTTGATTCATAACTTTTCCGGTCTAATATTGGAGTTCATAATAGTCAAGTGCAAAGGGAAAGCAGTGTTGTCAGATTCTAAGTTTTCAAATGTTAAATTTGTCTCCAGATTGTTTCAGTGCCATATTTTTTTGATTCTCTGGAGATAATACACATCAAGAAACAGAGAATTTAATTTCCTCACACTAACTAGTATCATGAAAGAATATTATACTGTGATCTTATCAGTTTGTTATCACTATAACTATTTGTTTTCTAATACACTGTGTTTTTTGCTAGTACTACCACCACTACTTATGTCTGCATTTGAAGACAGTTGCTAGATATGAAGTTGTCATCTTTGTAATAAATTGAGATCTAGACACATGACTTGGGAGGTGACTTGCTTACTGATAAAAATTGATCTGGTCATGACTTCTTTTTTTTAAAAAATGTGTATATTTTAAAAGTATTTCAGTTCAGCGCTATGATGGTATGCCCTTTTCCATTCCCAAGAGATTATTGCTGGCATATATACTGGGGTTTGTGTTCTTCTACATGTCCCTATTGATCTCATCTCAAATTTCCTAAGCATGAAACCTAAATTCCAGGAAATAATTCGTAGCAGACATTTTGTAGATGTGTATGAAAGCAGTATTACAAGACTTGTATTTTTTCTTTTACTCTGTGCTGAAATTTAAAAACTGGACACTGGTGTGCATATACTACCCAGTGTAGTGTCATGCACACATGCCCACTCTGTCTGTGAGGCAACTTTGGTACTGAAACCAGTATAGCCACATTACACTAGCACTCACAGGAGGCTCCTTAGTCCTTTTGGGGGAATAGGCTGTGCTGCTTCACTTGTGTCAACAGTAGGTCAGCATTGTCTTAAGGACATGCAAAACAGAAGTTTTAAAAATGGTGTTACTCTGGCATAATGTCCTGGATCTTCTAAAGAATTTTATGTTTTGCTCTCTACATCTGTACTTTTTTTGAATATTATATTTGTTATTTGCAAACAAAATTGTTTTTTAAACCGTTGTTTGCACATTTGCAGTTTTATTTTTAAAGACTGAAAATTTCTTAAACTTATTGCTGTGTGATTGAAATGCAACTGGCACACCTAATTATTACCTTTTGTTAAGGCTCATATTCTCTAGAATAAAATATGCATTCCAAAATAAGCCAGATCTTTCTGGAGCAATTTTGATCTTGTCTGTGAACTGTACATATGTGCTTCTTGTAGGCAGAGGTCAACTCATCCAGGAGGTCTGATGCTGGACCCTCAAACACATCAGGACTGAACCACTCTGCTGCTTCACGTGAACCCCAGCAGGATGGTGCGGCTAGAGCATTCCCAGATCCAGCAAGTGCAACGGTATGGTCCATCTTTGAGCTTTATTGGGCATAGTCTGAACATGAAATTGGTCCTCTTAAGCTGATAGGAGTCCTGATTAAAGTACGTAGTTCACATATTTATTCTGGAACTCCTGCATACTTTTATATAAAATCTATTAGCAAATAGTATGCTGAATCAACTTTAGAAATGGCAATCTCTGCTTTTACTTCCTTGTCTTAAAACAATAAATAGTGTTCTTTTAGCAGTTCTTCACAGTGTTTCCTTTAATTATAGTAAGTGTTCATTAAAATTTTATGGTATCTGAAGCACTATTATTTACCATCTGCATAGTGTAGTATGGATTTTTTCAACAGAATTCTCAGCCAGAGGCAAAAAATGTTTCAGTGATAACCTGTAGCTTTTAAATATTAATCAATACTATCTTCTTGGGTTTTATAACACCTTAAGTAAGTCTAAAATATTCTTACCATTTGAAGTATGACACTTATATTTTAATACTGCTAGGTGTAGGGCTTACATAAAGATTTTGGAAGTGACTGAGGTCTGGTGATGGGCCAAGGCAGCTGCTGTTATGACTGTTGCAAATGCAGTCTAAATTCACTGATAAATTGCAGGCAAATCCCAGCTAAGCTGCCTTTTTTAGAGACTGTGCGGCTGCAGATTGGTTAAAAAAACCTAAAACATGTCAAATAACATCAGAACATCTGTTGTGTGTTTGCAACGTATTTTCAAGCTATGTAGAAATATAAACATGCTAATAGCTTACTTTTTTCCCTTCACAATAAGGATTTTTCCAGATTGTTCAGGATTTTGTAAACCATTTTATTTTATTCTTCTTATTACAAATCCTGGCTAATATAGTAGAAAGAGCTGACACACCAAGGCATTGCTGGCATTTTCTTGAGGAGAGAGACTTTTTAAAATCAATCATGTTTTTAAGAAAACTGGTTTTATCAATTATACTGATTTAATAATTAATGATTAATTTAATTCTCAGAAGAACAGTCCCATGGGAAATAAAACCTTTAAACATATAAATGTATGTAAAAATGTTTATATATGTGATTAATTGTAAATGATAAGTGAGTTCATGTTTTAGGGAATTGAACTAATATTCAGGATTGTTAGTTTTAGTTTGAACCAACACCTGTGTTTTTGAGCTGTCACATTTTGAGTATTAGGGATTATTTGGAGCCATTGAGTAGTGAAAAATAGCCACACAGTGGAAGAAAGAAATGTGTAACAGGAAAAAGGAATTTGAGCTTGCTATTTTTGTGTTCTTATTCCTGTGAAAGTTAATAGAAATCTTTTCAAAGTAGGGCACTCTGGGCCTTGATCTGTTTAGAGGTGTGAAAGAGTACCCATGCAAACCTCAGATCTTTTCTACTCAGCTGGGTTTCTTGCATGTGTAAAATCCGTTGAGTTCCTGTTGTGTAAAGACCTAATTCTGCCTTATTAAGTTGTGTCAAATGTGCACAACACCAAAACATACTGTTCTCTCTTCGTGAATAAAACGTTTGCCACTTACTCTACAAATGTATGTTTAATTAAAAGCTGTTGTAGAAAATTTGCTGGGTTTACTCTCTTTGAGAGTAAAAAGGGGAGAGGTAGGGCCAATGCTGAGTTCTTGTATTAGCCTGTGTAATTCCTTCTGGTATAGTAGATTAATGTCTCACTCTGAAGCCATGGGACCTTTTGTCTTTCTAGACAATACAGAGGTGAATACTAGAAGTAATCATGTGGAAAAAAATGGAGTGTTACCTTTCTTTTGCTCCTAGAACAGTTGTAACCAGTCTTCATTAAAGACAGAATGGTAAATAGGTGATAAGGAAAGGGTCCGAAGGTAAAGGAATCTGTAGACTGTGTTTTACTATGGCACTGCTTCATGTTTGTTCTTTCCAGCAACAGTTCTCTATTCCATGATTTTTTTACCTTTAAGTTGCTTGAAAAGACAGAGATTTTTGAAATGTATTAATGGCAAGATACTTGTGAGCACAGGGATATCCTTTCTGGGGAGAGCTTAACTTCTTGTGTGAAGAGCATACTGAAATGGGTCTCTGGCATGGCATCACTTTGTGTCCATTCCTTTGTTCTACACGAGGCCTTATTCCTGAAGAGAGAATTTTTCATTCCACCAGAAGAAAATGTATTTTGAATTAGCTCTCCCTTCTATCAGCTTTCAATTAGGGAAAGAATTATAGCCTCCCTGAATAAAGAAGGACCAAGACTTACAGTATTTCCATTAAGTGTGTATTTTTCAGATTTCAAAGCTCAGTTTGAAACTGTTGTTTATGTTTTGGTTGTCATTGTGGTACTCAGTACTTCAGTCTTACAGATTCTTGCCGTTTGAAGATATTTCCTGTGTAATTGCTGCATGGATGTGTTTGTCTATGCTGTGGGAGAGGTGCACTCAGAGCTCTTGACTTTAGGGCTTTCCCTGCATGACCATGTTTTCCAGGGCACTTCCCTTCCTCCCCACCTTCTCTTGTCCTTTTGCCAGACCAGCAGTGGTTGTTCCCATTCACGGTCCTGTTAGTAATGACTGGAGTGTGCAACACTGGTGCAGATGTTGCACGTTGGCTGCTAAGTTTTTACAGCTGATCTTTGAAGGAAGAAGAAGGAGGGAAAGGCACTGATTTTCATGCCAGTGAGAGCTGCTTCCCAAGAGAACTTGTCACAACAACATTGCTGAGGTTTGCCAGGTGTAAGGCAACGAGTACAACAGCATGAGAACAAGAAAAGGAACAGTGCTGCTCTCGAAAATGCTGCCACAGGAACTTGTATCAAAGGATACAGAGCTGCAAAGAACAGTCTGTAGGCCTTAATAAGACTAAAACAATAGGCTACCTAAGGCATTATGCAGCGTACTACTTCTGAGGAGTCTGAACCCCATGCAGAGAACACCTCTGACTGGACTACTTCTGACAATACTTCTTTCTTTTTAAAGATTGGTAGTAGCTGTTAATGTCTACTCAGGGCAAAGTAATGGTACATTATTCTTATTCTTTTTTGAGTATTCAAATTGCAAGCAAGGTACTGCCGAAAGTTGGCTTGATAAAAGTAATTGCCCTTAGTATTAAGGTGAGATCCTTTCACGTCTGAGCAAAACAATGTTTTTGAAGTAATATGTTATAGGGAGTCGGGTTGGACTTGGGTCTAGTGGTCACTTAAATTTTGGTACCAAAACTCTGATCACATCTGCGGGACTCATTAGTGGAGGCTGGAGAGTGCTGCAATCTACTCAGCAGCAGAGGCTGGTAGGCTGCATCTCTCTGTCTTCTCCCCTGAAGAAAATCCATTATGGATTACCCAAATGTATATCGGGTCTTGATCACTCATTTCTTACCTTTTTCTGCATGTCCCGTAATAGTTGGCCATTGATTATGTTGGGAATCCCAAGGTGGTGCATTAGTCGAGCTTTGGGTGAAGCTGTTGGTCTGCTGCCACCCCAGTCCATGTATAATTTTCTCAGAAAAATAACTTAAAGTCTTGAAATTGTCAGTGAGATTTCTCTTGAATCACAGATCTGTTCATGTCAGTGTATGACAGCTTGTTCTATTCAGAACAGGGCCTTTCTGTTTTATTTTTTAATTTAAGTTTTGCAGTGTAGAGAAGATGTGTGTGACAGCCAGTCCTAGTTATTTTTGTTAGTAAGATGAAGGATTAGGAACATTTCTAGACTTCTTTATGTCTTTAAAAGCTGTTTGAAGAAGAAAACCACTGCTTACTGAATTGGTAGTTCTTGTGTCCTGAATTCACTCCTCTCCCTCCTGCTTTCTGGGTGATGGGAATGTAGATGAATCTAGGAACTTCATTTTTCAAAGACTTGGCTTCCCTAAGTCTTTATTTTCCTTGGCATGAGGAGCTTTCAAGTGAGTTCTGTATGAAGCAGAATTACTTTCTTCTGCAGTGTACTGGAAATCATGACAGACTGCTTGTGGTGTTCTTGGCTGTCTCTGCTGATAAAATGTATATTTTAAAAACATTTTTTCTTTGAAGCTACCCAAGCTGCTCTGCTTACTTAGGCAAGACGCCTGTGTAAACAGGCAAGTTGTCAAATGTGGCAAGTAATTGCATCAGCACTTCCTTGCCAGTGATAAACAGTGGGAAATACTAATGATGAGGAGGTAGGAATGGAAGGCCTCTTCCCTGGGTGAGACAAATCACTGACTAGGTGAAAATTTTGAATTCTTTGTCCACACACAGAAGAGTCACAAGACCAAGTGCTATTTATGATCTTGTGGATTGTCAAACCTGATAAGCAGTAGAGGACATTCCCTGTCTGGTCATGTGGAAAGGTTATCTTTTATGGATATAGTAAATGGCTGAAGGGGTGCTTAAGGTTATGGATATTGTGTCCATTAAAAGGCTTTGGAAACAAATGTAAAGTGTCCAGAATTCGAGTTTTACTTGCTGCAATGTTAATCTTTTAGAAGGAAAGGGGGAGAAAACTAACTCTGGAAAATAGCTGCAAGTTGCCTTAAGTAGGAATACCAGTAAACTGTTCTGACAACTTAAGACTTAAAAAGCTTGCAATTTTTTTCTTAGAGCTTCTTTTTTTTTAACCACTTGTAAATTAAACCTCGTCAAAATGTTTATTTCTAATGACTGTGCTGTATCACTATTTTAATATTAAACGTTGAAAGTTTGAGCTTTTTAGTATTGAAGGAAGGATTAGTCTTGTGGAAGATCAAATGTCATATTTTCCAGTTCATAAGACTGAAACTGCTTTTCTTCAACATAAACCTCTCGTGAGCAGAAAATCATTTGCCAAAGTTTTAGTACTTGTAATGTCAGACTGAGTTTGACCAGTAGAGGGCAATAGGTAAGTGCCTGCACACGTGCTGTGCTCGGGAACTCGCTGGGATCACGTAGTTGCTTTGTGGTTAGGATTTTTGTTTTGTTTTTTTCAGTGGTGTTGGTGGTGATGAGAACAGACTTCTAGGCCCAGCTGTCCACAGGAAGCACTGCAGCATTGCTTATTTACAGTTCTTGGACTTCTCTCCATCCTTCTTTTGGCTTCCCCATCCTGTTTCCCCTTCAGTATAGGTGGCATTGCAAATCCTCAGAGATTTGACTGTCTGGAGGATTATTAAAGATTTCATGAGCAGCAAAGAGTTAAACCAAATCCTAGACAAATATATTTGAAATCTCTTTAACACAAATATGGTTTGACAGACTTCCTTCAGCCTTCTCTTGTCCATAGAACTGCTGATTTTCAGCTTGAAATATACTTCTACTCAGGATAGTGTATGGACGAAAACGACCAGCTATAACAATCTTGTTATTATTAGTGACATGTATTAACAGTTATCTGAAGAGCACATTTGAGTCCTCACGATTTTATCTCTGGCTAATCTTATGTGCTGTATTGTCTGACAGCTCTCAACGTTTCTTTTTCAGTCTGAAGCTCAGAATAGCAGTGCAGTGGCTGGCCAGGAGCGTACTCCAGCCGTGTCCACCACCAGCACCACCACCTCGATGAGTCCTCGGCAGCGCCGTGCGCAGCAGCAGAGCCAGAGACGGGCCCCAACTTCAACTGACTTTAACCGGGCACAGCAGCCGAGAGTCAACACCAACCACACGGGGTCAACTGTGCTCATTGTCCTGCTGACCTTTGCGCTGGCAGCTCTCATATTTCGTAGAATATGTTTGGCTAACGAGTATGTATTTGAGTTATAAGGTTGTTTGTCCTAACAGCAGTGACTTGAATGCTTCACTGAACATTCTGTATTGGCTATGACATGAGAACTGTTTACAAAGGTTACTTTTTGTATTTACGCTTAAATCCTTATGAATGTTAATGTACCTACAGATACATTATTTGTAAGAAAAGCGAAGTTGGACGTGTAGCTGCAAGTTTTAATTGAGTGCCCACTAGATACTTGGAGAAACAGTGCAGTGGAGTAGTAACATTAAGGCATGTGGGATGGGACTAAATATAAGTAATTTATAAACTAGAAAAAGACAATTTTTAAAAAGTGGTTGATTACATTTTTTATGGGGCATAAATGCCCATATAAGTACCCCCATCTAAGCTGTATAAGATTTGACACTGGAGAGGGGATTATAAAATGAAACACTACTATGTGTTTGTGTCTGGTGAACTCTTAATTTAGCGGGAATAGAGTTTTGTAACCACTTTTATTTGCCATGACACATTTCCAGAGCAGAAACACATACAAATTGGTTATGATGCTGCTTTGTGTGTGTGAAAGGGGAAGAGGAGTATGGGAGGGAAGTAGGTGCCAGAAAACTACTTGCATTATTTTGATTTTTATTTTTCAGAAGATAGATTGGATAATCTTTTGAAAGATTTGAATGTCCTCTTCTAGTACTTTCAACTGTATATCTTGTTTTTAAAATTTGAAGATTATACGAAACGTGTCTATTCTTGCAATAGTTATAAATATGTAATATAATTATTTACCCAGAGCTATTGTCTTTTAATTATACCAGAAATATACATAATGTGTTGAACTGAATGTTTCATATGCGGTTTTATTTACTAAAGAAAATTTAAACCTTATTATACTTAAATTCTCATGTATATGAACATGCTTAAGAGAAGTATTTATTACCACCCTGCTAGTAATAAAGTTTCAAGCCAGTCTTTGGATATGTTTCAAATATCACATGGCAGTTTATTTATTGTTTGTCTGGGGGATTTTTTGGTTGGTTGGTTTTTTCCATTATTCTTTTCAAGGGTTTTTCAATGTGTTCTTTTTTTTAATTTTAACCTGAAATCAATATTTCGGACCCAGAGATCTACTTATTTTATTTTAAAAGTCCCTGGTAATATTCATGAATACTGTGAAAAGGCACATACAAGCAGTAGACCTACAGTTGTGAGGGTTTGGAGAAGTTTCATCTGTGACTATTTAAATACTGCAGTAGAGGAAAGCAATGAGTGGGATAATTTTCTTCCTGTATTATTATTCAAATTATTGTTCAGCATGTTTATTTCAAAGACAAGAAAATTCAGCTAGCTTTAATTTTGTTGCTGTCAAACATGATAGCACTGAATTAAGTGAGTTTCTCATCCTGTTTTTCAGCAAGTATTTATCAAGCTACCTAGAGCTTTCCTAAATTTTGTCAACTATAGTATATATTACTGTTTGCAAACATTAAAGTAGCTATAACAACTTCTAAGATAAGGAAAGCCCATTTTGTATCTAAGAGGGATGTGCAAATTTATAAAAACCCCCAAATCTGAGTCTTTTAGCATTTCTCTGTGTTCTTGATGATCTTGTTTGCAGGTATAATGGAACAAAGGTGAAAAAAAAATTTTGTAAAAAGTTCAGACTAAAGTATGTATTTGTTCAGCAGTTAGACTTTCTGCTGTAGACCAATTTGATGTCAATGTATTAATTAACGTCTTTTTACCTTATTTGTCTATTTCATTAGAAATTAAATAAAAACAAGCAAAAACCAATAGACAAATTCCCCCCAAAAAAACCCACAGCAAAACCCTAAAAAACCCGTTCAGATCCTGTAGCCTCTAAAACAAGTACTGTGTTTCCTTGTTGGCGTAGTGCTTGAGTGCCTGTTCAAGTACTGCAAACGTGGGCTCAGAGAAGAGAGTTCTGGAAGAGGTGTGACCCACAAGTCTCTTCTGCTGCGTTTTGAGTCGCTTACTCCTCTGGAGTCTGGGCTCTGAATGTGCTTTTCTTTTCCTGCAGAATCCCTGCTGTGCCAAGCAGACTTCTGCCCCCATACAAGTACCACGCACTGGCTGTTGTTAGTGCAGCCCGGTGTTCTGCAGAGAGGCCAAATCAGCATTGCTGTGAGGAAATAAGGCTTCAATGGATTTTGGAAACAGCCTCTTCCTTGCAATTAAAGGAATAGCTGCTTTGTATCTTTTAGTTTTAGTTTCAATCTTCTTTGATAAAAGTTAAAATGCCTGATTGTGCAAATACCTATTTGAAAAAAAAATATTAATGGTGACTTGGTTTATGGAAAGGGAATTGCCTGTATAGATTGGGAGTTACTGTTTTAATTTTCCTTTGAAGTTAACAGTAAATAAAGTCAGCTTTTTCAGAGGAAGTAACTCATATTGTCTTCAATAACATGAAGAGCCAGATAGAAAACAAAACCTCACTTGCCCTAAATCCATTAAAATACATACATTTTACAATGAGATACATGTCTGAAATGTGTCACGGGCAGTTACCAGTTGAAAAATATGCTGTGCAGAGGATCAGAAAATGTAGGAAGCCTAGTGAAAAGGGACAGCCTGGTTTTACAGTCTGGCAGGAGGATAGCACTGAGATTAGGGGATTGAGCAAAAAGCTGGCATGCAGAATTGCGGGTTTTTATATAATGGCTTTAGTAAGTATCCTTTAGGACCCAGTGGAAATGTTTAGTGAGGCAAACTTGGTGAGTAATGGCCAATCATTACGCGTGATGAGGGAAAAGCTCTGAGTGCGAAGCCCCTGAGAGCCTGTCGAACGCATCACTCCGGGAACGCAGCGTTTCTGCCACTGATCGCCGACCAACACGCCGCGCCGGAATTAGAGTTGATTCAATGTTTAAGCCCGGGGGGACTTGTACTGCAGGAGGTCACTGGAGTGCAGAGTGCCCGGCTCCCATTTCCAGCAAGATGCCTTATTTCGCAAAACTCCTTTTATTAATCTTCTGCTTAGTTCTTCTTGTGGAAAGCAGAAAGCACAGGAAGAGGAGGTGGACGAGCCATCTGGATGTGCAGAGAGCAAGGTAAGGGTTACTAAAACATCTGTGTATCTTTTCCTGGAGTATTACAAATACATTACTACAGGCGCATAAAAACCTACTCTGTCATTGTCTTTGTGTGTATTGTGTGTGCAAACAGCTTTATAGATAATGTTTTTATAACAGTCTCTGGTAGTATAACCAGTTTTATCTGCAAGTGGACACTGCTACTCATCTTGATTAGCTGTGAGTGAGGCGGGTTTTGCAGAGAAGTTGGCTACTTCAGCATGTATTGTGTTAAAATTAATCTTAGCCATACATGCAAATTACTGAGGGAATTCCAAGGAGTTGCAGTTAACAGAGATGTTCAAATGTGCATACTGTTTAACTTTCCAGCACTGTTTCAGGGGCAAGTTAGGTACCTGCTTGCTGGAATGTCTTTGTTCCTTATTTTCACTTGGAATTGCCCACTGTGCTCTGACAATTTGAGATGGAGATGTTGGTTAGCATGCATTGTGGTAATTAATAACAAACCCTGGAAGTTACCCAGGGACTGTAAAATTAAAAACATATTTTGGAGAAATACACGGAAGCTTTGAAAAATGTATTTTAAAATTAAGTGAAAGGACAAGAATGAGTTAAAGGTCTTAGTAAAGTTTATTAGATTTACCACTGCTGAGATTTGTCCAGAGGTTTACATTAGAAAAGATAATCTTCCAAACCTGCCAGACAGTCCAAAGTATGTTATCCTTTTTTGTGGTTATGTCATCCAGTGGCAGTTATATCTTACAAGACTATTCATTGTTTGAAGGGCTCAAAAATAAAATTGGGTTAATCCATCTTATTAAGTGGTTTCACTATGGCTGTAAACTTTCAGATTTTCATTTAATTTTGTGGACTTCCTGGTTTATCACTTAACACTTTAAGGAGCATTGTTACTTGAATATTTTGAAAAGAAATGTGGTGTAATTGGAAGCAAAGAAAACATACTATGCTATCAGATTTACACTACTTATTGAAAAAATGCAGTGGCATATGCTTTTAGTGACGTAAATGTTAAAAAGCTGAAACAGCCAGGGCCTGATCCTGAAATCCTAAAGTCAACTGAAGTTTTACCACTGATGTTCACAGAATCTCAATTATTGAATGAGATCTTTCACTGAACTCTGAAAATATTCCAAAGTCTACATTCTGAGGAATGAGAGGGATTGAACAGTAGCTCTTCCTTGCAAACCTTTCTGTGTGGTAGAGATCATGTGCTTTGAGGTAACAAAATAGTGTAAATCCTTCTTTAAATATCAATTTGCCCTGAACTAGAGCTGTTCCCTGGGTTAAAAGTTTTGTACTTTATTTGAACATGGAGAAAATAATTTACGGTTTCTACAGTGCTGGTATTTTCATGAGCCATAACAGAATGGCAGTCAAAGCACTGCTAAAATTATTTTTATAAATACACTGTAAAGAATAACAATGCTATTTAGTTTCCTGTGGTGTAATGATTATAATGAACAATTTTCCATCTAGATAGGATCTGAGGAACTATATGTCGTATATATATATACACACACACATGCAATTCCTATGCAATGTAGTTATTTAAAATTTTATAAAATCAGGTTTTAGGGATTGTCAAATAAGAATGACATTTGAAATAGAGAATTCTGCAATGTTGCAACAAAAAGAAGTGTGTGGAGCAGTGTTGTTAATATTTTAATTTTCAATTACGTAGAAAAAATTTAGTTGTCACTAAAACAACAATGAATAGTGGACTATTCCAGTAAAAGGAAACTAAAACTAGTTCCTAGGCTGGTTTCCTAATCATGTAAGAGAAATTAAAAGAATGATTTTTTAAATAATTTCATCACATTTTCTGCTTTGTATTTCTCTTGCTGACTTACCATAAGAAACGAGTAAATTTTACAGTAAACTTTTCTTATTTGAGAAAATTTATTCCTGTGTTTGGGAATCTGCATTTGCTGAGTTTGTTATTTTGTGTCCACTAAGGTGATAATTCAGCCTGATCTAAAGACCTTTATATTGACTTCAAGAAGATAGCTTGGGTTGTGCAGGTGCAGAACACCTTCAGTGCTGAAGTTTCTTACTTGGACATTGCACAGAGGTTCCCGTGGTGCAGAGGTCCTTCCCCACGGAGCTCTGGGGGCTTGGGCTGGCTGGTCCTGCAGGGTCTGGGACAGCTCTCTGCCCCCGTTCTGCGGAGAAGTTGTTGAGCCTGTGCCTAAGTGGGAAAGGAACATGAGGAAAGTCAGGTTAGGAACCCAAATTAAGAAATGCTAGGTTAAAGGTTGCTTGTGCATCTTTAATTACTCCCCGTTGTTTGTGTTTATACATTGTAACACATTATTTTTTTTGATGAGCTGTGCCTTGTTCAGCACGCTGGATGGATAATCCTTGCTTGATTAGAAACTGCCTTGCCTTTAATTTTCTCTTACTCCTGCATCCCCCCTCACTGATAACACATCTCTCCTCCTACAAATTGAGGTATAACATAAAGAAACAACTGCCTGTGTGCATCACTGCTCTGACTGTTGCCTGTCACTGCTTCATGTTATGCTCTGGAGAGCCCAGCCTTTGCGTAGAAAATTGGTATGTGCTCGTCGGGTAGCAGGTCCTGGCTTTATACTTTGATAATAGTTTTTCACATTTTCCAGTGTGTACAGTCTCTGCCACTTACATTGAGAAATTATTTGAAAGATATCAATGATACCTGTTTGTATGATGTTATGGGTGTTCTTGCTGGTGTGCAAGATGTACAAATGGTGCATGAAACCAAGGACTCTAAAACTATAAAAGCATTGTTGGTTAAAAAATTTTGCATTTCATTTTGTTTGGAGAATTCAAGTGATGAATGAATTGCAAAGTAAAACCTTCTCTCGAAGTCACCTGGGTGACTGCTGGGCAGGGCATGTTGGCCCCAGGCTTACCTGCACACCAGAGAATAAATTTACACAGAGGAAGAGGAGCCTGGTGCTGAAGGAAACAGTGTAAATGTGGAAAGGTGCAGGTGTGTGTGTCAGATGGTTTGTGCTGCTGTGTTCCTAGCTGGGATTTTCCAGAGAGCTGTGCACATAGTTTAGGCTCTGCTGCCAGGGCAGGTCAGACTTGCTGTGCGTAGTACTGGCTGTACAGTGTGTGTAGCTGTGCTTGGATCTTCCTCAGAGCATCAGCCTTACCCCAAGTGCCAAGCAAGTGCTGCTGGAATGCCCAGCACTGAGGTTTTGAAACAGTTTTGGGTACTCTTCAGTAGCTCAGCAGTGGCTGCCTCTCAGAAATGGTAAACAAATGCTGGAAATCCTGCTAGATATCCAGCTGGACAGAATTTCCAAAAGACAAAAAGAAACTCTAAAAATTAGTGGTTTTGTTAATATTTACTGCTCTATAAAAATTACTGATAACGCTTCTGGTAATGTTTACTGCTCTGAATAAATTGAGAACTCAGGAGACATTTACCATCTCAGCTGTGCCAGTGAATGCCATGTTTCCAGCAACCTATGCCCACCCGACTCTGAGTCTGCCTGTTCCTCACTCCTGCCAGCTGTGTGAAGCCTTGTGCTTCAACAGCAGAAAAACTGCCTTTGAAATAGGAGTGGCTTTGGGCTGCTAAGGACTTCCTGCCAAGGTTCGTGGAAGTGGTCAGTGGTTTGGAGTATCTCATTAGAGATGCCATTTTCAGGGCAGGCTACACTCCAGCCTTAGGTTGGGACCCAGAAGCAGAAGGCAACCACCAGGACACAGCAGCACAACACTCAGCACACAAACTGTTTTTCCGAACAGCGTTCCACTGGAGCAAGTAGTCTGGTGATCCTTGCCAAAACTGCTGCCGCCGGCAGCGAGTTCTCTCCGTGTCCTTGTGGAGCTGCTTTTCTTTCCCGTTTTTCAACTGGATACTGCAGACATGTCCTCTAGCCTGTGATACCTCCCAGCCCTCACAGATCCCCTTTGCTCTATGGTGGTTCCTCAAAAAATTTGTAGTTTGTAAGTGGTTCAGTGATTGAAATGTGATAGCTATTTTTTACAGGTTTGTGGCTAGCCCAAGGCTCAAGTCCAGGGCACTGCTGAACCTCTGGTGCAGGGTTTGAAGTCTCCTGAGGCTTTTCTCCCAACGCTGCAGCGTCAGCCAGTGCCAAATAGCAATGTGGAACAAAAGCAGGGAGAGAATGTGTATGACAGCAGTGATTGGGCACACCCTTTGAGTTTGTGTCCATCTTT
Organism: Callaeas wilsoni; assembly: GCA_013398955.1. Lineage (NCBI taxonomy): Eukaryota > Metazoa > Chordata > Aves > Passeriformes > Callaeidae > Callaeas > Callaeas wilsoni. The sequence continues at coordinate 39,248 of VWPU01017169.1, read as the reverse complement.
TTCCAGAGTCGGATTTAGTTTTTCTAGAAATCTGGCAAGGAAAGTCACTTTTCTTTCCTTCCTGCTCCCAACATAAACCCACAGATGAGTAAGTTTGTAGCATGTTACATCCAGAGGCAGGGCCACAGAGTCCCTCTCCCCTGAGGCTCTGGAAGCAATAGAGACTGGTGTGGCCACCCAACGCAAGACAGACCTATCTTGTGGAGATGCCAGCCTTCCTGGGCAGCTGGGGCTCCTAAGGCACTTGAATTGGTGGCCCTGACAGGCATTGGAAAGAGACTTCACCAAAATCGAGGATCTTGATGTTCCCAGTTTGTCAGAAATTTCTCAGCTATATCTGATCTCATATGATCCATGCATATTAAGATTAAAGATACACTCATAACACAGTGGTGATGGTAAATTTGGAATACTGATCTAGGAGCGAGCCAATTGTCATGACAGTCATAAACTGTTCTTGTACTGTGTCTTTTTAATTATCTTCTAGGGCTTTGTGTTGCAGCAGTCACATGCTTTGGTGGTTAGAAAAACAGGAGGCCTTGTACCTTACTTGGTGCTGTGTTTACACAGTATGCATCACCTCCAGCTTGCAGTGGCTGCTACACAAAGTAAATTGTGCTTTCACCTGATGCATTTTGGGATCTTTTTTCCCCCCAGAGAATATACTGAAGACTGGTAAGATTTTCACTGAAACTTTAGAAATACTTCTCTGCATCCCAATACGTAATTGGAACCAAGGCCCCATGGCCATGATGTACCATCTAGTGACCAAAATCCACCCTGAATTCTCCAGGGGAAGGTGCAGAAACCTGCCAGACTCTGGCTGCCAACAGCTGCGCCATGTTCAGGATGGAGACCATGTTTCCTTTCAGGCTCAGCTTAGCCCTACAGCACCAGGACTGTTTCCAATTTGAAAGTTCTTTATCTTGCTCTGGAAAGGTCTGAATGTCTGCATAGACACCTGCTCTTTTTTGAATCCTGCTGAGCTGTTATCTGTAATTTCTCATGCCGTCAAGAATTAATTTTCTTTGATATATTTGGCAATAGAAAAAGCATCTGTTTTATGCAATTGAGACAATTCTGAGTAAAAGTGACTGAAAAGGAAAATATTTTTTAAAAAATTAAGGCAATAATAGAGATGCCTTTACAGAAGCTCGATGAGCTGTCTGTCGCCTTCGCTCCTCTTTAAACAGAAACAATTCTTCACAGAAGTCAGATTTATCAAATTCATGCCCCTGGAATAAAATCTAAACGGCAATAAAATTATATATGAAAGATGTGGCCAAAAAAGGCAAAAGGAAATGGGTGGATTTAAATGAATAGTGGTGAATTGCAGAGAGTGCATAAAGCTGAAAGAAACCATGACAAATCTATAATCAGAAATGCTAAAGACCATAAGTACATCAGGGAGGATTTATGAGATACTGGTGATCAGATTGTCAGTAAAGGCACCCTGCGGGCAGCAGTGTCCAGAGCACCCTTCAGCTCTGCAAGAGCACTGGCGGCTGGTGTCACCTTTGCTGCAGGTAATGAGATGCTCCCTACGCCAAACAGCAGTGGGGCCGGCATGGGGTACCTGCCAGAGCGGGGCAGAAGATACAGCACAGCTGATGTCAAACGCTGTTATAAAGAAATTTTTTTTTTCAAACAAACTTGGTCTTGAATTGGATTAAATAGACAAAAGTAGTAATACATTTTAAAGGCTGTGTAGACTTCCTGTCATTAAAAATATCTCAATACAAAAACTTTGTAAATGGATTAAATTGATTAAAAAGGGACTGACAGAGCTCTTTCTATAAAATCTGAATTTGCAGTCATAATACCTGAAGGACTGGGCACAAACTTCTGATTCAATGATGGTTATTAAAGGCAACCCCTGGCTCAGGATGTCCCTGAAAACCTCTTTTCTTCCTAAGACAGTGTCTGTGTCCCCAGCCAGCCCTCTGAAACCTCTGCAGCCACATACTGTTTTCAGCAGCTCCCCTGTGTGCTCTTTGCTGTTTGATGATTTTTGAAGAATTGATCAAAGTGTAGCATTTCAGTGAGGCTGAGCCATTGATTTACGAGATAATACTGCCAGGGTTTGCCATACTGATTCCTTGTACAATGTGCAATCCAATGTTTTATTGGATTTTTAATTAGATTTTTTTACCCTCTTCTTTGAGGAGAGAGAGTTGATTGAACATTCACTGGTAACTTGGCTTTTCCCTGATAATTAAAGTCAAGCAGACACAGGAAGATCCTTCTTCCCAACTTCCAGCTTTTTGGGCGCAGAGGCCGTGCTGCGGATGGTGACGTGGAGCGCTTTGGCAGCAGCCCTAACTTTGCAGCAAAACAAAGCTTCCCCCCTGCAGCAAGCAGTTAAAAGCTAAACTTTTGCCTCCAACCATTCCCATTAATGGCTGTGCTTGGTTTTACACCCCTGCTTTTAGGTAACCATTAATGCAGCCTTGTTGGAAGGGCGCTTGCTCCGACTGGCTCTTTCTCACAGCCGGCAGGGAGAGAAGCTCTGACATCCCAAGTGAAACAGGAGGCCAAAGTAATGTGAGGGAGATCCAACTTTCACTATGTAGCATGTGCCCCGGGGTACAAGGGTTTATATTCCTTCAAAGTATCTATTTGATAAAATTATTTTTAAATTCTGTTGCTTCCTTTTCACCTTCTTTTTATAAGGAAATGGGTTATTGATGTTAGCAGCAGCTGTCAACGCCCTTTAGGTTTCATCATTTCTTTCTTGAAATGAGTGCTCTGACAGGACACTTTTATTCTGATTTGTGATTTATGCTCCTTTTGGCTCATACTTATTGTGCTTTATATTTTAGTGAAGCTAGGAACATCCCTTTTCATACCGACACTTATGAGTGGGGTGATTGTTTTGTAAGTTATGAATTTTTGACCAAGGCTTTGAGCTTAAGTAGTCTCTCTATTTTTCCTCCAAGATTTTTTCTTTATTTTCAGTAATATTTCTTCCATACAGGAAAAGGAACCTGAACCCTTTTGTATAAAGTTCTTTCTATTTATCATAATTTTTTTTAGTAAGTTACTGGAAACCAGCTAATTGCAGCGGTACTTATAACTTCATCGGCTCTTATGTCCAGAGCAAAGGGATTGAGGAACCTTAACGGTCCAAGTCTTCCATTCTGCACCACTGGAGAACAGTCAGGGATGCTGATCTGGATTTTCTTCCAGAAGTGCATGCAGTTTGTTTGTCTGATGGTTAGTTATCATCCCCTTATGTGATTTTAGTGCCTATCTTGCACTTTTCTCGGGGGTTTGTTGTCATCCTTGTTCCCCTGTTATCATATAATATCTCAAATAAAAAGTTAGGATTTTTCCTACCTTAATGTTCAGAAAAGTGATAGACTAAAGGTTTCTTTAGATAAAACTCCTCTCTTCCTGCTCTTGTGGGGAGGAATGGGTTGTTTTGCTGTTGCTGAAAGCCAGGAGACTCTCTGTCCACACAAACTGCCGGCACTGAATTGGTGAAGTTCACAGGTCAGTTTCCAAGTAGTGTATGAGATTGCGTGACCAGCACGGAAAAGAGCTTTCTCATGACAATATTGCCTTGGTACCTGGCCAAATCCTGGCCAGGTAATGCGGGGCAGCCAGCTGCTTCTACTGCTGCTTGCTCTCAGCCACGGCATTCGCTGCATCCAAGTCCCCTGTGAGATCCTGTGCTCTCGACCTGGGAGCTGTGGTGCCTGGGGCAGAGGGAGCGCCATGTCCTTGGAGGGGGGCAGAGGCAGCAGGGCTGCCGGTGGGGCACAAAGGTCTGAGTTAACGGCGTGGAAAGGCAGCGCTGTGTCTATGTTTCGGTGCTGGCAGTCTTCCCACAGTCCCTGGGACTGTGCCTGCAAAGCTGCTGCTCCTGTAGCTCCGAAATCGGGCTGGCAGTTGTGGCACTTGTGCACAGAGACATTGGAACAATGTTATTGCTGTCTGTTGCAGTCACATCCTCAAGAAGAATCGTGACTTGACCAAAGCCTGGAAAGGAAAGACGGAGCAGCTTCTCAGAGTCGACGAACATGACTTCACCATGCGGCCAGCCTTTGGAGGTGAGAATAAATGGTTCTCTTGATTTTGTGCTAACCTAATTAAAAATAATCTAACTGTCCAATTAACAATCTAATTAAAAAACAAACAAACCTCTGTCCAGATGCATCAGTGTGAAGGGAAAATACTTGGTGCCAGTTCAGAGAGGCCTCATACTCATTCTCATTGCCCTCTGCACTCTGTACAGTTCCTACATTCCTTCCCGTTGCTGCAGTTGGATTTGTTTTTGGCTGGCATTCCCCAGAGCTCAGGATGGACCCTCCCAGTAAGTGTTTCACTCTGTTGAGAAGAGGAACAAGCTGCAGGTTTTAATATTCACTTATGGTTGTGAAGTTGCAATGAGCTTTTCAGCTGATGCGATTAAATTGCAAAGTAAAGAACTCATTGTGTGGATCACAGCCCATCATTGCTGGGAGAAAATGGAATACTTTTGTCCAGAAAAAAATCTTGTCTCAAACTCTCATAAGCGAATAAGAGAGTGGGAAGGGAGACCTCTGCGAACTTCACTTCTGCCTTCTGTCACACCCAGTTACAAGAATGTGCTTGCCTGACCTTTCTAGATTCACTGCTGCAGAGATAAGAGGGTACCTGAAAAAAAACTGCTGGAACACCAGTATGGCAATCCCTCTTCTGATTAGATCAATAACCAAGCCCTTCCAGAGCTAACGATAGAATTTGCTGTAGTTTTCATTGAATGGCTAATGCTGTATCCTTTGTTAATTTGCCATCTAGGGCGACGTGTACCTCTCCCGGTCCAGTGGGACACACGAGTGTAGTGCCCTTTACATCTGGTCCATAGAACAGAGCTACTCGGACCTGCCCATTCCTGGCATGGCAGAAAAGATGTTTCTTGCCCCTCAGTGCAGATGTGCTGCTCTGAGAGCACAGTGCTGACCCCTGGTCGCAATTTAAATATATATATTTTCAAACTCCAGAGTTCAAAACCTGTCATCACCAGTGTTTCCTGCCCCTACAATGTTATTTACTAGCAAGTTCTGGTCCAGCCTGGCCACTGGAGGTAACTTTTTGCTAACCAGTGATAAACTTGATCTGCTGCTTCTAGGGTTGAAGAGTTTGCCTTAAATTGCCCTCTGGGTAGAGCATAGGCAGATCTCCCTGGGGCTGGTGGGAACACGCTGAGCACTGGGTGCAGCTGAGGCTCAGGGATGAGGTCTGGGAGCCGCCTCTGGAGGCACTGGGCTCCTTTATGAATTGGCTGTAAAAGTGTGAATTTACCAAAGTCCACATGCCTCCCTAAATCCCAGGTATGTCCTCCCCTGCTATAAGCTCAGAGGATGCTGTCTTGGGTTTTCAAATTTTTTTTTTCTCTTTTTAGCCAATGTCAGGTTTTGGAGCTTGGCTGTTGACTTCTGAGTGCCTGATACGGACAAACTGAAAGTGCTGATCTGTCCTCTCTGCAGCTGATGTGTTCTCTGGACAAAAGACCTGCTGGTCTCATGGGTGGGATGATAGGGCTTTTCTGGGAGGATATTTGGACTCCTTACCTTGACTCAGTTGGAGACAGTTGGGCAGCCATGGTGAATTTTTATCTTTATTCCCCCTAACTGGATGTATGTCAGGGCATCATGCCTGTTTTGGGGGGAAGCTGCGGGGTTTTGTTCTGTTGGGCTGATGGTTTTACACCTGGTGGTACCCCTGCACTGTATTTCTGGAAACAGATCTGAATTTAACGATTTTCATCAGTGTCACAGAGTCCTTGAAAAATGCATTTGAGCGTAGATCACACCAAACAGACACAGTTACACAGTCACTCTTTTAGTGTTAATGCAACTGCGTTTTAATCTCTCTTTTGCCTTGTTTTCCCATGCTACCTTCCATCACGACATCAAGATTTTTCTAGAGCCAAAATTTGGAATAACGTTTATAAAATTGAGAAATGTCCTAAGAGCCTTTGCTGAGAAGTTTCCTTTTTTTATAAAGGAAAAACTTGATGGCTTTTTTTTTTTAATTTTTGCTTAAAACCTCCTTAAATTGCAGAGATTCTTGGGACAAAGGTGTGGTGATAGCAAAGTTGTACTGAAATTGCATGTGATGAGGAGCAAAGCATGGAAACAGTTTTGTTGAGGCTGTAGCTTTGGAAAGCCTGACTCGGACTCACGGAGATAGCAGGTGCTACAGGTTCTTGCTCAGCTGCGGAACTGCACAGCGTTTTTAGTAACAGATGATAGCCTGATGGAAAAAAAACATAAAGGAAAGGAAACAAAAGTCTGGTGAGCGGTGATCCTCATAGTTTTGTCTGTAATGTTATTCGTCAGGCAGTCACAGTGATTTGCTATGCACCAGCAGTCCTTCCAGCTTTTTGCTGGGGCAATGTCTGTCAAACTGATGTGGTCTGACCTGTGGAGGATAAAAAGGCTTTTGTACTGTGGAAGTGGAGAAGAGGAGCCTGTGGGTTCCACTTGACTGTAACTGGTCGCTGCCCCAAGACTCTCTCTGGTCTAATTGTGATTCCAGCGCTGTGGCATTGCACTGGGCCTGTGATGTTATCTTGCAGGTGGGAAAGGCACCTCCGTTCTGGAAAATTTGAATAATGCCATAAGTAAATTGTGAGTGACACTAAGACTAAAAGAAACCCGGTGCTGTGATGATGATGGCTCCCAAGTGTGGTGGGCCAGCCTGCAACTTCACCTTAAGCTAAAAAGGGGAGGGGTATGAGCTGTTTTATGGTGGCCACAGTGACTCTTGCTGGTCTGCAGAGGACAGTCAGCAAGCTGCCACCCCAACATAGCTGTGACCACTGGGCAGAGCAGGCTGGAGTTATGCAAGGTGAAATGAAAAAAAAACCAGTATCAGAGAGAAGTGAAGGGTTTTTCAGGAAAAAGTATCTTTGTAAAGAGCAAGTGAGCAAACAAATGTTGTATTAGTTGTGTTATTAACAGCCCAATAAGCATGGTTGTCTTTCCTGCCCTCAGCCCATTAGAGACAGGCGACTGGGTACAGATGCAACGACAAAGTTTTTTTGCTTTGCTGATGGTCAAAGAGCCTCCATAAGCTAAAAGAGACTGAAGGGGTTTTGACCCTTAGGGAGTTATCTCCATGTCAGTGACCTTGTTCTAGCTAGCAGATGTTCAGGTATTATTTACTATTATTAATATTTAAAGATTATGTAAATGTTTGTTTTGCTGCCTTCCTTAAACACCCATTTTAAGCATTTCATTTATGACATCTCGTATTTTACAGGGAGCCTGTGAATAAGCAGCTTTAGTTGATACTTAAAATAGCTGTATCTTCTTTATTGAGGACCAGCCTAATGCTTTACTTTTATTATATTTGCTCACAGCCGAGTAGCCTAATGTCAGCTGGTCCTTGCTGCCCTTTCTGGGCATTGCTTTTGCCAGGATGGATGAACAGTGGGGTGAATAAAGCACGAGTAGTTCACTGAGTGTTAGTATCAAGGGCTGGAGTAGAACTTGCTTCTCTGCTGATGTACAGCTGTCCGTGAGATGCAGAGGGACGAAGTTCTGCAGTCATGAGACAGGTGATGAGCATGTCCTGGTGCTGGCTGCCTGGAAGCTGCCCACACCTAAGAGGTCCCAATCAGATATACATTTGTTAAAAAGTAAATATATGTACACGCATGCACCTACATAAAAATACACTTGAAGCTGTTTTGCTTCTTGCAGACATGGGATCTCTTATGGGTGTTTGCAGTCTCTCTGGGTGTGCATGAGATACCTGTAAGTAAGGAAACCTCAAACCTACTTGTTTCCCATGTAGATATTTTTATGTCAGGGCCTTCATCTGCCTCCTTCCTTCAAAGATAGACGAGTGGACAGAGACACTGTCTCAGAGAGAAACAAGGAGCCTTTGAAAGCACTGCCAAAGAGAAAAATTGAAGAGATGTCACAAAGCTTTAGTCTCAGAGCTGGAGCGGAAAACTGACTCCAGTTATCTCCACGGTAGCACGCTCTTCCCTATCTTCCAAAGCCTGTTCCAGTGTTCAGAGATAAAAACCATGTTTGCGCCCAGTTCTCACTGGGAACTGACTCACACCTCGCAGCTTTCATGCTGCTCACTGGTTGGTGTTTTTAGGTGTGGAGACACACTGGGATGTAACAGGCTTTAATGTTGGGCTCCTTCTGAAGTCATTCCTGCACAGGACTTGTGGAAACCTCCTGTGTTCCCTGGAGAGGTTAACTCCTGGCCAGACACAACATTCGATCTGGGGCAGAGTTTGATACTCAAACTGGAGTTTTAGCAATAGGAAACAAGCCACAAAGTCTTGTTTGTGACAGAACCCACCCAAAATGGAGACTTTTTGCATGCATCCCTTCTCCTTGCACAATCGCTGAATGCAGATGCGAGGTGGGCCTTCTCTAAAGGTATTCTGAACACCATCTTTTCTATGTGCAGCACCGAGGCTGAATGGGTAATGGCTTTCACTGAAGAGCAGGTCTTGAAACAGAGCAGTTTACTGCAGGGGAAAGGGAAATAAGGGAGCTACTGATTGTCAGCACGCCAGTTTGTGAGCTTGGCAAAGGAATAAAGATATGAAGCCACAAACTCCTTGACAGGCTGGTTCCTGAGTATCTTTTTAACATCAAAGTTCGAGTTGAGGCTAGAACACTGACATGTAGAATTTACAGAAATAAGATGTGGCCAATTCAGTTTCAGAAGGCAGTACCTTTATGGTGAGAAGGTACAAGGGTGCTCCATCTTTTTACATGCAAATCCTATGCAGAAATTATGGGGCTAATAGATACTGCCCAATAAAAGAGAATAAGCAGTGCTCTCCCTCTCATCAGCCTCAGTTTGTGCTCCAGGTCACTTAAATCCTCCCTCAACACACAAATATAAGCACCTCCATCAAAAGGAAAATCTCCTCTTTTCCATTTCCAATTTTTATATCGTCGAATTTGCTAATAACAGCACAAGTGCCTTGAGTTTACTTGGAAGCTGCCACTGTGCTGTGCCTGAGATGCAAGGGGAATTGTTTGTTGGTGGGTTCATTTCTGTGTTGCAAATAGAAGCCTCTGACTTATATGAAGTTTTAAGAGTCCAGAGTTTGTTTACTGGTTTATAGGTCCTGTTGAATTAGGATTTGTGTTCTGCAAGATATTGCTGTGGACGGTAATGGGGATAAAGGATGTTGACATGTTTGCAGTTTCTGGAAGAAATGCTTCAGTTGAAGGGTATACAAGTTATCTCTAGACCCTGTACTGTAAATACTTGTTTAATTCCAGTAATCCCATGAATTTGGCTGATACTTTTCAGAGACTCTAAAGTGTGATCTGAAAAACTCTGCTGGACTTCAGTCTTTGAGCAAAGCAGCACTGCTTCCCTTTGTCAGCCATATCCCCAGCTTTCACATGGATCCATTTAGCTTCCTGTCCAGCAGCGAACATCCTAGAGAGGAGCCTGAGCTTTGACATCTCTCCAGTGTTAAAGTGTTTGAGTCATTTTTTGCTTATAATTCTCTAGGATGATCCTTCTGTATTTCCTCTTTCTGAAGAAAAAGTGAATATTGGTAAAATACTGTTTATGACAAAGAAAGGCTGGTTGATGAGGGCTTTTTTGCATCTAATGCTGTAATCTAAGTTAATTGTTCTGTCTACCAGTTCGGTTTGTCATATAACATCTCAGCTGTTCTTGTTCCTTCACATTCACACCCTCATCATACTCTGCTCCCTCTCAATACAGAGAGTTTTTTCCTTCTTGCTCATCCCTAGTGGCATTTGATGAGGAATTTGGCAAAACACCCTGAACCTCTGTGGTTAAATTGTTTAGTTGCCAGAGGGATAGGAATAAAAAGCTAGCAGCTCCTAATTGACTCCATGGGTTAGTGAGACCGAAGATCTCCTGACATTTCTCGCTGAGTGATCAACAGCCATTTAATTCAATAGTATGTGCTGTAGCCAACATGACCTTCAAGGAAAGCCAGGGTTTGTTTCTGTAGTTTAAAGAGGTCAGTTCTAGACAAGGCTTCTGCTTTGCTTCAGAAGCTGCATGCACTTTCAGTGTTGCTTGCATCAAGCGCTTCTGCAAAACTGCATCTTGCTTGAAGTTTTGTAGAGTGATGGGCCGAGGGAATATGCAATTATCATTATCCCTTCTGCTCATTGCCGAGAGCAGGACTTGGTGATCATTTGATTCCTATTGCTACCTCACAGGCAGCAACATCTGGCCTGTCCCCACTGGCCCTTCACTCACCCTTCCCTGCTCAGTCCAGCTTCTTGTCTAAACCTTCTCCAAATGGTCTTGGTGTCTCAACGTGTCCTCATTCCCATTTGTGTGCTTTCTCATTGTCTCAGCCCCAGGTGCTGAATGAGGAGCAGGGAGAAGGAAAAAGCAGTGATTACTCCTGCTGATTGTAGTAGGAGTTTGCTCAAAAAAGGCAAAGTAATTATTTCTGCTGATAAATTGGTTTTACAGACTTATCTTTACATTTCTGTTTTAAGCACTAAATATTTGAGTTCAGTGTTCAAATAATTTCTCCCTCTGTCTATTACAATCACTGTTTAATCATCCCCCAAATTTGTGATTAACTGCAGAAAAGACACCTAATCCAGCGTTGGACCTCTTCTCTCAAGGACTTTCCAGACCATCCAGGTTAACATGGAACACTCTTTGTTTTGGATTTAGTAAAGCTTCGTGTCCACTCCAGACAGAACCTTAGGCTTTGTCCTTGCAATGACATAACTGCTGGTTATTGAGTGTTTGATGTAGGAACATGAAGAAAGAAAAGAACATGGATATAATATTTTATCTTCAAGAGCAGATAGGGAAGGAATAGGAGAGCAGGACAGATACCAACTTGGCAGTGCTTTTATGTTTGTGCGTTTGGTTTTTGCTTGTTTGTTGTTGTCCTTTTGGTTTTTTTAATCTGTGATTAGTGTTCAGAGAAGCACAGAAATCGCAGCAGCAAATAGACTTTGCACGGGTGTTGATTTCCTGAATCAAGGCTAAATTAAGGACTCATACACAGAGTCTCTCTTGCAGTCTGGAAGTTGTGGGGGGCTGCCCAGCATGTGTTGGGCACACAGCCCTCAGCTCCCACCACGGAGACACGGTGGGGACGTACCATGGCCAGCTGCTGCCGTCCTCCCCTGGCACAGCCTGACAGCACTGTGAAGCCATCCTGGCAGAGACCTCAATTCTCCTCCATTAGCACCCTGCCTACCACAGCATGACAGTGCTAATGTTAGTTACACACGCTTTCCCTGGTACCAGCCTCGGGCCTGCCCTCGAGTCCCTGTGTTGGGCTGTGGAGCCTTTCTGAAGAGGCTTCTCTGAGCGCTGAGCCTCGCTGTAGCACAGGCCCAAGTTAAGTGTCACACACATGACCTCACTGAAGAGCTATTAGGTACTTTTGGGCACTAAGGAAATAGATAAGTATTTGAATTATTGCCCAAGCTCTTCTTGACTGCCATGTGTGACTTCACAAGGTATCTGAGCAACACAAGGCTAATTGGCTACTGACAGGGCACCGCCATCAGCAGGCTTGTGCTATTTCTCTTTTGATTGCACTGCACATCGAAATGTCTCTTGTCACCACAGATACAGTGCTTTTTGCTACCTTGTTTAAAAAAAAAAAACCTGCAAAGCATGCTTTACTGAGCAGGAGAAATGTCATAGAAAAATTCTTTCTCTTTGTTGCAAATGTTTGCTGGCAATTTTTTTAAGTATGCAGTGCACAGCTGTGAGTCTGAATGTGACATGTAGGTGTTTGTAAGCATCTGAGAGCTGTCTCAAAGTGCTGGGTTAGCCATGTTTGAGCTTCATTGCTGTGGGCAACAGTCACTTAAACGGGAATTGGTGGATCTGAGGAGCTTGGTCCTGCTCCGCCGGGCTTGCTTCAAGGTGCCTGCCCAGCACAGTGGCTGACAGACACTGTGGGCATGACAGGCTGGAGCTGTGCGTGCAGAAGGGGACAGTGTCACCATCAGTGTGCTCTGCTGTAATCAGGTGAGGCTGGCTTATCAAAGCCCTGGCAAACCTGCTCTGGGGCTGGTCACAGCTTGTCTCGTGGGCACGGGGATCAGCCTTTCCCTGCTGAGGCTGAGTTGGTGCTTCTTTTTCCTCCAGCAGAGGCAAAATAAGGTTGTGTTCAAAAGCCCTGAAGATGTGTGGGAGTCTGTACGTGCTGCTGCAGGTACAGGAGCAGGATGGATAGCAGCTTGCAAAAGTGTGCTGCTCTCTCAGCAGCACTGCTCCTCTCTGGTTAGACTTGTAGAGTATTCAGAGCTTCGATGTGGTATTGAGGAAGATGCTACTCTAGCTAAATACATGCATGCAGCAGACTCTGCTGTTTGTGGTGTTGTAAATATGGGTCTGAGTCCACAAAGGGATTGTGGTGCATCTTACATATTATCTGACTGCTAATCAGGTTCAAAATCTAGGTGCTAAAAGTCTTTGCAAATCTTCATGGATGCCACTATGGTCCTTGGTAAATTGATTTCTGCTGGACAAGTCTGCAGAGCTTCTGCTTCTTTTGTCATGGTCTGGCTCACTCACAGTGCCCAGGCTGGAGACACGCCCTGGACAGGGTCACCAGTGTGAGTGCTGTGAGACCCACTGCCACACACTGAGAGCACCAAGCAACACTGGATCCACCTGCACTGTTCCTCAGCAGCTTCTGCTGAGCTGCCCCGCTGGGTCGTGCTTGGTGTGGTAGGCACTTATCAGCAGAATTTGGGAAAAGCTGCATGAGGGCACACTATGGGGATCTTGAGTCATCTGAGAAGATCCTGGTCCTTAATGAGCAGCAGTCTACAGTGAAGTTTTGATACAGGGTTTCTAGTAACAGAGGAGTGTGCATTCATTGTGGTATGTTTTCTGCTTATTTACTCTTTGTGAACTCTCTGGTTGCTAATTTTAAAACTACTGTGGAAAACTAGCAATATCATCAGTGTAATATGAATCAAAATGGTGATGGGCTCTTGAGAGATTAATGTGGCTTGTCTTGTTGGTAAAAAATGAGAAACCTCCAAGGAAGAACTCATTGCTTGCCATATCTTCATCTCAGTCTCTTGTCCTTGAGGCTAAATTTGTTCATAAAGGCCTAAAATTTAAGATGGGATGGCTCCGTTTTTAAAAACATATGCAAATGTTTCATCCAAGCTCTGGATTAACTGGCAAAGTGTCAACATTGCAGCATATGCCAAGAGGAAGATAATTCAATGTTTCAAAAGGGCTCTTACACGGTTATTCACTCTTTCCCCAGACCCCTCATGAAGAACCATTGACAGAAATGTACAACATAAGCTCAGAAATGTTTGTATGTGCTAATTAAATGCAGATGATATGAAAGAACATTTATTTACATATCCTAATCTCATTCTCTTTCAGGCCCTGCGATTCCTGTTGGGGTGGATGTGCAAGTTGAAAGCTTGGACAGTATTTCTGAGGTTGACATGGTACGTAATCCTCTTCTAAGCCTCGGTTACTTTTAGTCATAAAAAGATCTTCCGACTTGAAATCTGTGGGCTTCTAATCAGTGGTCAGATGAAAGTAATAGCAGCATCTCTGAAATTCAAAGAGGCTGATATTCAGAAGCAAAGGCTTGATAAAGCCAGGTGATCAAAGTCTTACCTCTCTACCTCTAGATAAAGATGAAAAGCATGAAGAGAAAAGGGACCTTGAATGGGAGGATAATCAGTGCTCTGAAAGATCTGTCACAACTAAAAATATAAGCAGCTGCATATGAAGGTTTGAAGCTATATGGTAAAATTCACTTAAGCTGTGCTTGCTGCAGTAGTTTTCTTCCTTAGGAAACCATTCAATTCACATGAGCTCACACATGCTTTACTGTTTGGTTTTGAGTTTTCATGGTGATTTTTTTTTTTATTGTAGAAAATTGAATAAAAACACTTGAAAGAGAAGTGGAAAGGGCAACATAGACGAAAAGAGGAAGCTTCTGGGCTCCTTCCTCTTTCTGCCTTTTCCTCCCTGTTCTTGTGCACCTTTTGTGATCTAGACAAAACATAAAGACAAAGGAAGAGCTTTAGACTGAGTATTTTTTACTATGGCGCAATTACATCTTCATCCCATTTTGAAAGGGTTGGTTTAGATGACCTTTAAACGTCCTTTCCAACCCAAACTATTCTGTGTTCTGTGATTAAAACCAGGGAGCTTGCCTGCCTGGATATGGAAAGAGAGGGTTTGGAGGTATGCGTGCAGTGAGGTGTGTGGGAGGGAGCTGTCGGCACAGGAAATGGCTGCCAGGAGGAGAACTGGGGCTCTAATATATCAAGATAATGTCAGAGCAGCAAGGAGGCCTAATTAGTGCAAGTAAATAATTCACAGCGCTTTCTGTCAGGATTCAACAAAAATCTTGCCTGTCAGAAGTCTTCGAGGTCAGTTCTCTCCCTTGGCTGTTGATTGTTCCTATTCTCCCAGCTCATGACAAGTACTTTCTACAGCAGTTGCTGACATGTACCTAGGGTGGAAGAATGTTCTCCCAGGTCAGTCTGAGTTATGTTGGTGTGTTTTTCCAACACACTGTCCCAGCATGGGTGTTTGCACGGAGGAGAGTGGGCAGTAAGCTCTCTGCATGGCCAGGGGACCAGGGCTGGTTGTGACCGCAGCAGGGTGCCCTCCTTGTCTTCCCATTGCAGGCAGGGCTTGTTTCAGGCTGCTCTGAAATGGCCTGAAAATCGGGTACCGTGGGCTGGGCTGTCCTTACCTGTCACTGCTTGAGCAGGCACCTGGTGCCCCAAAGAAGCGCCAGACTGAAGCACCACCAGCCGCAACCCACTGTATCTGCAAGACTGTGCATGACAACGGGAGCCGCCAGGGGCTGTTTAAAGTATGTGGGTTTAAAACTGGTGCCTGGCTGCTTGATGTGGATGGGCTGCTGCTGTGTGCAGTGGCAGGGCATGCTTTTGAGACTGCCTGGAGCATGGAACAAACATGAAACGTGCCAAAATTGAGGTACTTGTGTAGACTCATTGGCCGTGCCTCTGGCAGGTACTATCATTCTCCCAATTTGTTGTAAAACCTTGTTTTCCAAGGGACTTTCCTACTTGTGAGTGCTGAAATAAACCCCTTTTCTTGCTTATAAATAGTGTGTGTGCTGGTCAAAAAGGAACAAGCAGTCAGCACACTGCCTCTTTTGAATCATGCCATGAAAAAGCCTCCTTAATTGGATTTTATACTTAGAAGATGTTGTCAGCTGCCACTTTGGCTCCATGTTTGCAGCATTTGGTGCACTGTGTCGGCCATTGCAGAGGCTACTGTGTTGGCTGTTTGGAGAGAGAATGGGACTGAAGGTGAAAGATGAGAAGCTCCTGTCTGGTAGGACAGGGAAAGGGGTGGCCTGGAAACAGTGGGCTCCTTCCTGTGCTGTGCTTTCAGACAATCTCTTCCCTCTCCTCTACGGCAGCTGTAAGCCATGCTGAGGCTCCCTGGCTGATGGTCCCTGTTCCCCTGTGCTCTGATGATGGAGCTGCCCAGAGGCATTTTGCAGTCGCAGCCTCAGGCTGCCTGACTGTCCTGGTTTTGGCTGGGATAGAACTAATTTTCTTCTTAGTAGCTGGTACAGTGCTGGTTTTGGATTTAGTATGAGAATGATACTGATAACACAGTGTTTTCATTGTGGCTCAGCAGTGCTTACCCTAAGTCAAGGACTTTTCAGTGTCTCGTGCTCTGCCAGTGAGGAGGGGCACAAGAAACCGGGAGGGAGCATGGCCATGACCGCTGACCCGAGCAGGCCAAAGGGATATTCCATACCATAGAATGTCATGCCCAGTGTATCAGCTGGGGGAATTTGGCTGGGAGGGGCTGATAGCTGCTGGAGGACGTGCTGGGCATGTGTCAGCAACTGTATTGTGCATCACTTGTTTTTCTGGAGTTTTGCCCCTCTCTCTCTTTTTATCTACCTTTTCATTACTCTTCTCATTACTCTTTACTTTATTTCCATTACTAAATTGTTTTTATCTCGACCCAACTTCTTCTGAGTCTACTCCCCATCCCATCAGCTGGAGGTGAGGGGAGGGAGGAGTGAGCAAGTATCTGTGTTGTATTGAGCTGCTGGCTGGATTTAAACTGCAAGAATGGTCCTTCTCTCCTGGAGCCCCATGTCCCTCTATCTCATGTCATGGCCAGGCAACTGGTAACCCTGAATAGCGAGGCTCTTCTTTACTCCTTTTTTGACTTCTACCATAACTTGCACTGACTCCTAAGAAAGCAGCAGTTGTGCCTCTTCCTTGGTTTCCTTTTTCCCAGCTCTAGTCAAACCGATGAGCTTGATGTCCGGCCCCTGAGGCTGACTCTTCTAGCCAAGTTGTAACCTAAGCTCTGCCAGTGGCAGTAGTTGCTGAAAGTGTTTCTTTGGGACTGTAGATGTAAGGGGAAGGTGGCCAGTGTCCAGTAGGGAACAGGAGCTGGCAGCATCCCATGGGATGAGCAGTGAGGGAGCCTGGGACCAGTCTGATAAGGTGGGGACCTGCAGGTGGGTGAGCAGAAGTGTCCACTTGGCCAGTCTCTGCCACAGTTAGAGAGGCAGGTGTCTGGCCAGCTCTGTACTGTGCAGGGCAGCAAGGTGAGGACTGGCACTAGAGCCTTCTTTAAGAAATTAATGAAAAACCTACTGGCGATGCAAGGCTGTTGTGAGACAGCCCATTGAAGCAGAGAGTCAGGGTAACTGAGACACTGTCACCAAACTCATTGGTTGTGGTTTGAGAAAGTGGTTGCCACATGGTTAGGTAGAGACCCTGGCCTCTGTTTCTGCCTCCTCAGGTTTGGCAGCTGCAGCTCCCACAATCACTTGCTTAATTGGGAATATAAAGAAAAGAAGTGTATTTGATGTCTTAGCATCAGAGTAGGTTCAGCTCTAAAAGCAGCAGTGCCAGGTTAGGATCAACAAACAGATGTTTTCCTTTATGTGACTGAAGCTCCTACCCCATCAACAAGCCTAAAAGGGAACTTTATTTACACACTTATATGGCAGGAAACACAGATAGATCCCTCACTTGGTTGCTGTTTGCAACAATTTAGTCCTTTTAGGAATAAATTGCTTAGTGTTTAGCCTCACCATTAAGCTAACTTTCAGTTTTTCTTCTTGATCATCCTATTGCTAACCATAGTCCAGTAAGATAATTTTGCCAGAATTGAAGAATCCTTTCTGCAGGGTGTTGCTTCTCTTGAGGCATGTTTATATCCCATTTGGGACTGAACATTGCTGGGTACTGTAATAAATTCATTAGTTCGTTATGCTTTGTTTTGGCTGAAATTATTTTGTCAGGAAAATCTATTCACAGAGAGCATTGACCTAGGAAAGAATCAGGAGTTGAGAGTGAGGAGATCTCATCTATGTGGTGGGAGTGAGTTTTCTTTCTGGTGTGTCCTAGTTGTAGAGTGCAGCACTGACTTTTCCTTTTTGGTTCTCTTCCCTATTTTGAAGGATTTCACTATGACCTTATACTTAAGGCACTACTGGAAGGATGAGCGTCTCTCATTTCCCAGCACCAACAACAAGAGCATGACCTTCGATGGCAGGCTGGTGAAGAAGATCTGGGTCCCTGATGTCTTCTTCGTGCATTCCAAGAGGTCCTTCATTCATGACACCACCACGGACAACATCATGCTGCGAGTGTTCCCCGACGGGCACGTCCTCTACAGCATGAGGTAACGGAGCAGCCCTGCTGCCTCTGAGCTTCCCCTGGGGCTTTGCTGCCAGTTTTGCTCTAGGCTTGACTTCGGTGATCACTGGGATTGCTGCTGCCAATCCTGCTACTCCTGCTGCTGATGCAGAGCCCTCTTTCCAGAATGCCCAGTACAAAATGCATTGCAGGAAATTCCAAGAAACCATGCTGTGGGAAGTAATGGGATAATCTCCTCCCAGGGGAAGCATGCCCCCAACTCTTTGCAGTCAGTGGACGGCTTAGTCAAGCAGCAATGTTCATCCCAGGGTCAGTGTGTGATTAAACTGGAAGCTGCTGGTATACCAGATGGTGACCTCTATAATTATCCTATTTTCCTCCTTGTTTGTCTAGAAATTTTTTGTTTTAGTTGTGGTGCTTTCCTGTTCATGTAAATGTTTAAGTTTATTGAAACTGAAATGGTAATATTAAAGACATCCTGGTTTTCTAGTAGATTTGTTGGCTTGGAAGAATCCTGAGGGATGTCCGTCATGACCTGGAGGGATATCCATCCTGTGGGTGTACACAGATCATGACTGTGGGTTTGCAGGATTCTGTAACACACAAGGACACGGAGGCTTAATCCTCTAAACTTCTCTACCTTATTACAGAGTATCAAAAGTACCACAAAAATCACCTCTAGCCAGTAAACTACCACAAAATCACCACTGGCAACTATACCCGTGATTAATAATGTGCCTACATATTCATATCATGCTGTTGCAAATTACTATCAGCAATCAATAATTTATTATCCATCAGTCATGTGGCAACAGCCAATAACTAACCAGGATATATACTGTTACGGGTTACTTTACACTGGTGGAGCAACTCACCCACAATATACCCTCAGGTACACTCAGGACAGCTTGCTTGTGAGGGTGCACAGTACTTGGCATCGAGTGATACCACCATCAAGTGATCCAAATCATCCAACGGCTGGAAGGACAAACAGCCCCCAAAGTGGGCTCAGAGGGGAACAGTGAGACAGCAGAGTCTCGTTTCAGAGATGCTCTGAGTCATAGGGTCTGGAGTCAGACAGGTGTCCCAGGTGGGTGTCCAAGAGCTGGTAGAAAGTTCATGCACTGAATTCAGCCTTCTAAAGAACAGAAAAGTATGTGCAGCATGGAAAGTTCTCAGAGGAAGGCTTCATTTTGGATAAAAATTATGGCCTCCTTATATTCAGAGAGATAAGAGGGTGTAGGATGCCACCACTTTGAACAGGCAATAGATGCTGGTAATTTCAATTTTTCACCTGTGACGGCCAATAGATAATGATGTTTTCTGTTCTCTCAGGCCCTTTTTTATTTTCAAGATAATTTCCTACCTTTTCTGACAATAAATTACCTTTAAAATCACTCTTTTTTTGCAGTTATTGATGGTATTTCAGGATGTCTCCAGTTTCTAAGTACCCTATCTGCACGTCAAAGAGGGCAGCTGTGCTTCCCAAGGATTTGTCTTGTTCCCAGGCTGGCAGGCCTTTCTCTGTCCGTATTTTTCAGCAGGCAGGTTTTTTGCTCAGTACTTTCCCCTTCTAACCAGGCCATCTTTATGGCTGCTCACATCAACATCCCAGCAGATTTAATTTGCTTCAGAAGAATGAAAAAAGAGAAGCAGAGAAAAACACACTGCCAGAGGAGAAAAGCTCAAGAGCCCAAACAAATGGATATTTCCTCAGGACAGAAAACATGCTCTCAGTGTACAGTGACCTTTGAATGTTTTATAGCCAAGGATTTCTGTTCTAGGATCTTTCTGGAACTTATTCGCTTCAGTTATGGTAAAATGATTTTCAAAAACTAGGAAAAGTTTTCTATTAAGTTTACTTCTGTGATCTGTTGAGGAGGTAACGTGACTTTTTAATGTTACCCACAAGAGAGAAGCCTGTGAGTTAACCACAGCTGATTGCACAAGAGTTAAATTGATAATTTGGTACGTAAAATCCAAGGAGAAAGAAAATCTCCATGGCGTTTGGGCCTGGTGGTGTTTAGAACACTAAGGACAATATCCAGCTGAAAAAACATGGGGCTCCAGTGGTGCTGGAAATGCCCTCAGATATCTTGAGACGTCTGCGTAAGATTGACACTGGTCTGAGGAACATTTCATTCCTGTTTTGGGCCTTGGGCCTTCAAAGCCACCTGGACGCTGCACTCTAATTGAGGAATATCATATTGATGAGCCGAGTTTCTGTTCTGCCCCTGACTAATAAACTGTTATTGACCACAGGTTGTGCCACAGGTCAGGTGACGCTGAGAAAAGAAAATAACACATTTTAATGATACTGAGTTATACGATGCTTAAATGCTACACATAGTTAGGGGAGGTCATTGTTGCAGGATACCTTCTGGAGCATATCCCCAAAAGCATTCCTTAAATTTTCCTCAAATAGCAAAATTTTGCTCTAGTTTATAGTCAAAATGAACAGCATGTGCTTTTCAAGGGTGATGAATGCGTAGGCCAGGGTAGGATTTGGATCACAATCCCTGGAACAGAGGAAAAGTTCTTTATCGACGTCTGCAATGAATCTAGAAAATGGTCACAGCCAACGTAAGTTGGCCTCTGAAACGATGAGTCACAGCTGATTTGCCCCCCCTAAATCGGGAGCTCCACTGCAAATCCGCCTGCAAGAGAAAGTTCACTGACCCACTGGAAAATGTCTTATGTAACATTGTGCAAAACTGGACTAGTTTAAATACTGGAGCTGTGATTGCTGCAGCTCTTTAGCTAAGACACAAACTGAACTGAAGCAAATCTCACTTGCTGAAAACCAGCTGTACCCATTTTACAACCCCTGCCCCAGAAATACACCCCTCAGATTAAATGGGTTTACTGGGAGCTGTTAAGAAATGGCTTTTGTCTCAATAATATATGTACTGAAGGAATTTTGACTTGCAGTAAAGATGGTCATATTCCTCAGGCTTGGGTCATTCTGGGGGTGACTGTGGAGAGAACTGAGCAACGGGGGAAAATGTGGAAACCTTAATCAAACTGCACATAAGGGAATATTCAAATGTAAATGGTGAAGTTACTTTACATTGTAGTTTTGTAGACAACTAGTTGGATATAAAAACCAGTGGAAATATCTGTACTGACATTAGTATAACAGTAATGTCCAAGATAATGTTTTAGTTCCTTGATAGATATTGAAATTACACTTTTCTTTGGAGCTTCTGTGTGTAATCCATCTGGCTTGAACTTGGAGAATTGGTAGGCATTTTACTGTGGATTTTTTTGCTAACATTATGCATAATTGCTGGCTTAAAAGCTGCAGAATAATTATCTGCAATAACATTCTCTCTTGATTGCTCCTCATAGAAACCAGCTTTTCTCATTTTTGATTTCTAGGGTCACAGTGACAGCAATGTGCAACATGGACTTCAGCCACTTCCCCCTGGACTCTCAGACATGTTCTCTGGAGCTGGAAAGCTGTATGTTGTATCCGTGTTTCTAGCTGCACAAACAATTCACTGGGCATGTTTGTAGACATTCTCCAGTGTATGGCAAGGCTAACATGTAGTTGTTTTGAAGTCCTCCCAGCTATTTAACTGAATGTTCCTCTACAAAAACCAGAGTCAGAATCAGAGGATAATTTTTATTGACTTTGAGGTCAGCTGCTCCAAAACCCTGCTGAGAACAGGGAGTTCTTTATGATGGGTTGCTTGGGGCTGTGTCCAGCTGGGTTTCTAGCAAGGTAATTCAGGCTCCACAACTTTTCTCTGCAACCTGCTCAAATATTTGACAGCCCTGATCCTGAAAATGTTTCCTTTTACCTGCTTGGGAACAATCCTTTGCTGAGACTTACATCCCTTGCCTCTTGTCCTTTCTTTCTTCATTTTGTCAAAGAGTCTGGGAAAAGGCTGCTGACACCTTCTCCATGACAGTCAGCAGGGCAGCAGCTGTACCCCACCACAGACTGCTCTTCTCCCAGCTGAACAAGCCCTGCTCCCCAGCCTCTTGTCTTAAGCCATGTGCTCCAGCCCCTGACCATCTTGATAACCCTCTTCTCATTCCCTGTTCCTGTTACTTAGGGCACAAATTCTGTAATTTTTTCATTTACGCTTTTAACATATTTCTGGGCTTTTGCTTCTCACCTGTCCCTTTTGCTTTTATCATTCTAAGACAGTTTGAAGTGTCCATGCTTCCTCCTTCCTCTAAATTAAGGTGTATTACCCGTGATTTCCTGAGCCATATCTACTTTTTGTCTGTGATGTTCAGAAGAGTGCCATTCTAACTGTCGTTTCAATGTGGAGTAAAAAGAGGATTTGTTTTCTTGAATCTTTAATCTGGATTTTTGTTGTTGTCACAGTATATTACATGACAAGATCTTTTGAACTCTCTTGCTGTTGGCAAACTTACTGTTGGCATTAGTTCATGCCAAAGACTGGATGTATTAACTTTTGTTGAACCTCTAAGCTAAAGTCACATCACATTGTATTTCTTCTTTCCCTAAGATGCTTACACTGATGAAGATCTGATGCTGTATTGGAAAAATGGGAATGAATCTCTGAAAACTGATGAAAAAATTTCTTTGTCTCAGTTTTTGATACAAAAATTCCACACCACATCAAGACTGGCTTTCTACAGTAGCACAGGTATTGACCTTTTCTGATTTCATGCTACTGCTAAACCTAATGCTGTATTAACTGCTTGTGAGAGGGTTCTTGGGATTATGTCACTGAACTGTAGTCTCCACAATCTGTTTAAAGCTCAGTTTCTTGTTTTACTAGTCTTAGAAATAAAAGAACCAAAGAAACATCTTGTCTCTCTGTACCTGCTGTCCAGGCTGTTCTCACTGATCCTGGCTTTCCTCCTCTCTCAAAGGCTGGTACAATCGACTCTATATAAATTTCACTTTACGTCGACACATCTTTTTCTTCTTGCTCCAAACCTACTTCCCTGCCACTCTCATGGTCATGTTGTCCTGGGTGTCCTTCTGGATCGACCGACGAGCAGTTCCTGCCAGAGTCTCTTTGGGTGAGAACAACTGCAACAAGCTATGGCTGTGTGAAAAGCTTTGAATGTGAAGGTTTTGGCAGGAAAGGGAACTGTTCATTTTGATGGTTAATGATATTGTGCAAGAAAATGGTGGTTTTATCTGACGATTAATATAATGTACAACTTGCAGCTTGTCTTAAGTCCTTCATCGCTAAGCAATCTTCCTCACTTATATGTAGCTCAGGACAGAAAGTGCTGTGGTCTTAAAAATGAACCTGTAACACAGGTTGGTACAGCTAGGAAACAGGAGTGCTTATCACCACTGGTCTTAGCAGACCTGACCTTAGGATTAGGTGTGTTAAAAATGTGTTTTCACAGCATTGTGTTTAAACCCTGGAGTTTAAGGAGGGACTTAAATGCTGTTTGTTAAATGCAAAATGTTGACTACTCCACTGCTCCTCAAAACTCAACCCATCATGAGCACAAAAATGTAGGCAGGGGAACAGTTCTGCATTAGCAGAAGAGATACTTAATTCATATTTATTTCATACTGAACATCTTTTAGAGCATCATGTAGACCAGAATTTCTATTTTTCTATAGACAAAAAACCCTTATGGACTATATCAGTCAATAACATTTCTTTCGCTTGGTTCTTTCCAGGAATAACCACCGTGCTGACCATGTCCACAATCATCACTGGGGTGAATGCCTCCATGCCTCGTGTTTCCTACATCAAAGCAGTGGACATTTACCTGTGGGTCAGTTTTGTGTTTGTCTTCCTCTCGGTGCTGGAATACGCGGCTGTGAATTACCTGACAACGGTGCAAGAGCGGAAGGAGAGGAAACTGCGGGAGAGGGTGAGAAACACTTTTGTTCATCAATTTATTCCTTTTTTTTTCCTCACAGCTGATCTGGTCTTTATATTGACTGTCTGTTAATGGGAAAACACTGACAACCATGCGTGTAATTGGGTCTACTTAGACCACTTTGCCTCAGGCTGAATTGCTAACAGAAAAACAGGATTTGGTCTTATGGATCTTCATAGGAACATCAGAGAAGAGAGTGTGATCTGTACTGGGAAAGAGTGCAACCTGGAACTGTGAGGGAATGGCAAGAGGGGAAAGTATAAAATCTGATATGTCACTGCAGCTGCCACGTTTCCTGTTTAGTAAGCTAAAGGTGATATTTGGAGCAAATTAATTTCCTCCCTCTATAGGCAACTTTACTCTGGAAACTGGATTTAATGGGTGTAATAGTGGAGGTGTTCCCCATTACCAAGCACAAACAACAGTCAGCCAAGTTTATGCTTGTACTTTTTAATGTCCTGTGAAAAGTCTTATCCTGCATCCCTGGAGTGTTTCAAGACCTGATACAGTCCTGAGCATCTTGGCCCTGCTATGAGCAGGACATAGGACTAGAGATGTCCTGAAGTCCTTTCCAGCCGAAGTACCTTACAGACCTGTTGTGAGGAAACAACACACCATTGCCTTTTGAACACTAAGGCTAGGGATCACATGTTTTTCAGTCCCCATACACCCAGGACATCACCATGTTTTACAGTTTCTTTCTTCCCAGTAGCAACTCACTGCATTATTTTACTGGTAATATTGATAACCTACTGTCTTTGACTCCTGGAGAAATTTGGATAAGCTTGTTGGAAATGCTAATTCAGACATCATCTTTCATACAATTTAAGCATGCTATTTCCCTCTCTGAACTACTCTTTGGGTTTTGCATGTCCTTCTCTTTCCCTTCCTCTTCTTCCTATGACGTTATTGAAGAACAGCACAAGCCCCATAACAGCCCAGTGCCTTTCTCAGTTGACATACCGTAAAAAACTGTAATTAGACATATTTTAAAAAACAATTGGATAAATTTACCAGACTTCTGTGATGAAATTTTACCTCTCTTCAAGGCCTTCTCACCAGCATAATGATTCTGAAAAGCTGCTTGAACAGGTCCTGAGTATCTTAATTTATCTCTGGGCCTCCCATTCTCCACCTGGGGCCCAGCAGTTCTCTGCAAAACGAGGTAAAGATGCTCTGTGCAAGCACAGCGACTCAGATGTGTCTGACTTGCTGCATGTGAGCAGTGGTCTGTGTCATTTTAGCCAGCACTGCTCAGGCATCCCATGCCCAAAGAATACGGCATCTTGACAGGTCATGGGAAATAACAAGAAATGTCCTTGCTAGGTTTGACTTGCCTAGTATAAAACTGTATTTTTTTTTAAAAGATGAAAACCCTTCTCCTTTATTTTCAACTGAACTGGAGGGATGAAATTAACTTAAGAGGGTTTGTTAATTTTCTGCTAAGTTTTCTGGAATGTTTTCCCACATCCAGTGATGGTTTAGTTGTTATTTATATCATAAATCTGCCCTTTATTGAGTCCTGTACATTGAATTCTATATTCAGCAAATGCCTTTTTACTACACAAGGGAAAATATTGTACCCAGTCTTCAACGTGTAACAATATTATTCTTCAGTAGGGGAAATAGGAACAGAGATAATAAACAGCATTGTTTGAGGAAGAAGCTCTTGCAGAAGCAGAAGGGACATTTTTCACAGTAAATGTAGATCTTGTCAGCCAGCGCTGCTCCCGTATAAAGAACCCCAAAAGTTCTAGTGCGAACACATAAGGCTGCCCAGAGAAGAGCTCTATGTTATGTCTACCTTAAGAAATTAAATGTGCCAGGGACAAAGACACGCAATATCTAAAACTAAACCTTCTCTCCCTCAAGATCACAGGAACTGCTGTGAAATGCCTGTGGCAAAAGGTCTGCGCCCCCATGCTTATTCCCAGCCCATACCCGGGAACTTTTCAATGCTTGCTGGGCTGGACAAAGTTCAGGCCAGAGACCTTTCTGACACTCTAATAGTATTGTCAGCTGCATTCCTGTGTCCAAGGAGGCTCTTTGGCAGTCTTTGAATTATTATTGTAGACATAGGCTAAAAGTCCTGCAGGGTGAAATTATGTAGCGCGCCTCTGCATGTACATGCCTATGTGAGGATGAGTGTAATTTTAGGTTCTGTGGAGGTGTGTTTCTAGCACATCAGGCTCTCTTGTCCATAGAGGTGGCTGTCATTATGAGTGTGTGAAGCCATGGGAACCGTAATTTGACCTGGGAGCTGACAGTAAATCTGCAGAATTTCTTTGTCTGCTGAGTCCTGCAGCAATTATCTTGTTACTGTAGTTGCTGTCCCTCACACCCAGCCACCATCTCCTGGACCTGTCAGCTCATGACAAAGAGCCTGATGTGTAATTCTCCCCTGCATTTTTTTTGTTGTTTGCTATTATCCTGGTTTTGGCTGGCATACAGTTAATTTCTTTTCCGTAGCTGGTACAGTGCTGTGTTTTGAATTCCATGTGAGAATAACGTACCACACTGATGTTGTTGCTAAATTGTGTTTATCCTGAGTCAAGGACTTTTTTATGTCATGCTATGCCCGTGAGGAGGTAAACAAAAAAGTTGTGAGGGAACATGATCAGGACAGGTGAATCAAACTAGCCAAAGGGATATTCCACACAGTGGAACACAATCAATTATTAAATGGTTCTTATCTCAATCCAGAAGTTTTACTTTTGATTCTTCTCCACAACCCTCTGGAGTTCAGGTGGCAGGGTGGGTTGAGTGAGTGACTGCATGATGCTTATTTGTCAGCTGGGGTTAAATCACAGCAGTCCCTTTTGGGAAGCTTCACTCTGGTTTTTTTCTGTTTTGGTTTGGTTTTGTTAGTTTTAGGGTGTGGGTTTTTCAAAGTGTGCCCACTTAGAATAAAATACGTCTTAAAACCCAACTGATGTTCAGTTGTACTCATGGAGTGCTCAAAAAAATAAAGCAAGCAGGCTACTAACTTATCCTAACTTGTTTTTCTGAACATAACCTGCTGATAACAAATATTTTGGTTATGCCAAGAACCAAAGTTGATTTTACAGTTTTCAATAAGCACTGTGATCTGTTGTTTAAATAATCTGAAGGAAAAGCCTTGACTGCAGGGTTTTCCAATCTGAATATTGCATATTGATGTTTTATACATTTTTACATATGTATGTATTCAGATATATACATTTGTTTTAGCTGAAAATATCCTTGAAAACAAGTTCTTGGAAAACCCACACATTAAACATGGTGGAGTATTATTGGGAAAGGAAATTGGTCTGTGGGAAATCAGAGACGGGAACTCCCAGCAGAAAGGAGGTTTTGGAGTCCATTTTCATTGCATACAAATACGTAATCCATATTGCCAGGACAGGAAAACTGAAGGTTTTGAATAGTCAAAGACTGCATTTCCTATTCAAAATTCTATCTGTATTCATTGGATTTTTTTAGACTTGTGGGATGCATGCTGGTGCTGCTGAAGTCAATGCAAGTTTTGCTATTAGCTCCAACAGAGCTGGGATTTTACATTATGCTTTTAGCTGGTCCTCTGCTTGGTTTAAAATCAGATTTACGAAGAAAACGTGTATCTGTAAAACCAGAACTTGGCCCTTTTCTTCCCATAACATGTCCTGGATAAGCCATTTCCACAGATTAAACTGCATCTTGTCCATGAATATTTATAAACACAAAGAATGAAAAATAAGGAATCTCAAGACAAGTAAGGCTGAACAACAGCTAGCTAAGAAAACCTTTTGCTTAGACTATGTGTCTGCTAAAGCATTTTTCTAATCTTTTCTGAAGCTGCTTGTCCAAGCAGTGGAGGTAAACCCTGTTTCTTCCTTTTGAAAACAAGCAAAAAACCCAACCCTTTTTGTTCAAAGAGAAACTTAAAATATCTCAATCAAAATTTTTAACTTAACTGCTTACAAGCTATCTGTTAATAGAAAGGCATAACTTCTGTTGCTTACATGTTTTTCCAATATTCAGCTATATTTCTTGTTCATGTCCCTAGTTTTCGTGTTCATGTGGAATACCTCACTCGAAAACTATGATGCTGGATGGAAACTACAGTGAATCTGATGCCAACAGCCTGGCAGGATATACAAGAAACCAGACGGTGCCAGAAGAAGAAAAACAAGAAAAGATGGTTGTGCATTTAGCTATGAGCAATGAATCTAATTCATCAAGGAAGAGAGGCCTGAAGGGCCATGTGGGCTTGCGCATCATCCAGAACACTCATGCAATTGATAAATATTCAAGATTGATATTTCCAGGCACCTATATATTTTTTAATTTGATATATTGGTCTGTCTTTAGCTAAGCATGCTGGCACAGCAGTGACTGAATCGGAAGATGTCTACAAAACACTCTTTTGTTGGTACATTTTTTGTCTAATCTGGGCACAAAGCCAGAAACCTGATTCTTTTATGGCTTCTTTGAAGGGTAAAGGGGAGGACACATCCTCCAGGAGGCAATTCCATGCGCAGGCCTCATGGAGGAGCTTGCTATGCTGGTTGGTTTCCAACCCGCCCCCCTGCTCCTGTTTGCTTTATGACACATGCCATTTCTTATACTTGAAAATACGTGTCCACCTTACACCCAAAAGGTGCTGGATGCTCGTTTGGGGCTGGCCACGCTGATGGTGCCTGCTGTGCAATGGACAACCAAAGACAGTGCTCATGTGAGCTGTAAGGAATTAAACAAATGCAACTTGCGTTTATTTGGAGGTCTGGACGGTGCATCTCTTGTAAGGAAACAGATCGAGCACTTTCCTTTACTTTTGAGAAAATTCTTTTGTTTTTTCTTTGCCATATAAACATAAGCTTTTTCCATTGTTTTGTGAAGAACACTTCCTTTAAGGGTACAGATTCTGCTTTCTCTCTGGATAGGACCTTCATCAATACCATTAGGACAGCTGGCTGGCCAGGATCAGCTGGGCTGGTTACAGAGCACGGGTGGTATGTTTGAGTTGGCAGGGTTTTTGCCAGATTACAAAGTGCAGCCCACAGACAAACTGTGTATCCCAATGTGCCTCACCCAATCAACACAATGCCCTTCTGTTCAGGCATTTGGGATCAAAAGGGATACATGCCTGCCAGAACCTCTCTGCAGAAATAGAGGCATGCCAGAGATTAAATGGCCAAGAATAATACTGTGGGTCCAAGGTCGATGTAAGTCCTTTGAAGCTGCTGCACAGCATTGTAACAAGCTTATGTGCTTGGCAGTTCTTTTCCTATCCTGTGATATCTCCCTCTCCTTTGCTAACAACACTGACAGCAAAACACAACTGTAGGAACATGATAGCAACAAGACTCTGATGCTCAGGTTTGTGTGCTCCTTATTTTAAGAAAACACCATGCCTTTTTGGCTGTCGTACATCAAAACCCTTGTTTACCCAGCTGAAGCTGAGCAGTGGGGGCAGAGCTTGAAGTATGAAAAGCCAGGGCTGAGGTTAGAATAAAGAAAAAGCAAACAAAGATACGAATGTAACTGTAACTATTTGTCAGCACATGAAATTTTCTGCTTAGCACAGCAGGAATTCTTACATCCTAAATCTCAGGGGATGTAGAAGGTGGCAGAGAAATGTCAACTCTTGGCTGTCAACAATACCCAGGTTTTCTTTTGTGCTCAAATATTGCT
The DNA here is from genome assembly GCA_013398955.1 of Callaeas wilsoni. Classification (NCBI taxonomy): domain Eukaryota; kingdom Metazoa; phylum Chordata; class Aves; order Passeriformes; family Callaeidae; genus Callaeas; species Callaeas wilsoni. The sequence goes on along the minus strand of VWPU01017169.1, from coordinate 10,143 downwards.
GCCTAAGTCAAGCTGATGATGGCACTGATTTAGTGGAAACAAAATTGATGAGAGAAGCTAAAATTAACAAGTAGGTTTCCCTTTAATCAGCCATGTTAATAACGGACTGTGCTGGTTTGGACACTGACATGAATGGACAAGACCATCTGTCTGGTCATAAAAATAAGAAACCACAGCCCTGAAACTGCTGGCAAGAAGAGGAAGGACAGTGTCTGAGGGGCAGAATTGCCCAGCCTGCCACTTGTCTCCTGAGCCACCAGGTCAGTGCATTTACCACTCATTGCTCATGGAGCTGACACCTGGATACTTCTCACATTGACAGGTGGAGATCACTACAAGAAAGACACAAAAAATATCAAAGAAATAGAGGACTCATTTTTTGAGAGGTTAAAGCCTGGGCATAACAGTGCATTCTCCAGCATTAGCAGTTTTGAGTTTAAAGCAGGAGCCAATGTCCCAGCTGGCAGAAGGACAGCGCACCAAAGGGACCTTTGCTGGGGAAAGGCAGCAGAAGTACACCATGAAGTCACCAGAGAGTTCAGAGAGTGAGAAACTTGGTTCCTGTCCCCCCCTGTTTTGCCAGTCTTTCTGCATTACCCATGGCACATGCCATTTAACCTCTCAGTGCCTCGGCTCCTCCGTCTAGAAAGTGAGGAGCACTAGGATTTACCTACCTCATAAGGTGCCGAGGGGCTTAACAGGCTTAGATAGCATGTGTGTGGGGCATGCCTATGATTTCTGAGCAGGTCACCCAGTGGGAATCCAATTTCGTATTAGTTACAAGTGAGTTCTTCAAATACATCCTCTGAACCAGTCCAGCTGGAAGAAAGAAGGTCTCTCTCCTGCCTTATGATGCTATTACAACTCCCCTGCATTACAATGATATTGAACCAGGGATAAATGTAGACAAACAGCCGAAAAGTGAGTGCTGTCGATGAATAATGCCTCCTGGCATACAAAGCCCAGGAAGTCGTAGTGCTTTACTTTGCCATTTCTTTTTATTACACCTCCTGTTCCCTTAGAAGTTATGTGATGGCAAAGATGTCCTTTAGGTCCTATCATCTTTGTTCTAGCATTCCCAGTAGTTTTAATGTCTAATAGGCATCTTTTGGAGAGGATACCTTACTGTTACTTTATTTGCATGTGTACATAACTGATAGATTGATGTCAGCTTTTGTCAGCCTATAAAACCATCAAGAGGGTATTTTTCCATTAAAGCAAAAAGAAAAAAAAAATCCCTCCTCTATCTTAGGCTCAATGTAAGCTCATTAATAACTAAAACAGTAAATTGAAAATATAGATGCAAATAAAGCCAAGACTTCTCCTTCAGTCAGCATTATGAATTGTATTTTTCTGTTTATTCAGAGGAGAGTGGCTAGGCATGAAGCTAGAACAAGTATTTGAAGTCTGGTATTGACAGTGTATTTCACCTTTGATTTCCCCTGGATTACAAGAGACTCCATGTGCACTGCCTAACTTCCAGTTGCCAGATCCAACCAATGTTTTGAGAGAGAGTGCCTGAAGCTGGGCTGTGAATACTGTTTGATGGATAAAACTCGGTTTTGCGAAGCACTGAGCAGATGGACAATGAACCTACTGAAGGACAGGATTTTCAGAAGTGCACAGGAGATTTGGGCAAATTGAGGTCACTGATGAAAATGCCTTCTCTGGACAACCTGGTCAAATTGCGAAGAGAGAAAATGGCAGCTCTGCTCATTCTAGGTCTGTCTCCATTTTAATTTTACTTCTGACCAAATCATGTCTTTGGGAAAAAGTAATTATACAGAAATGTGCACAAAAGTATAATGTGTATGCAAGCATAATGTATAACAAAGGAAGACACTGGGATGTGTACCCATGTTAAATAGTGTCCATATGTGAAATTGTAATATATTTTATGTAAATTACCATTTATTATGCCCAGAAAACTTACTATGTTGAATGGAAAAAAGGCTGTTATTTTCAGCCAAGGGCCAAGAAATGATGTATTGGCCAAAATGTGGGTTTTCTTACATTTTTTTTCTGAAAAAGGAGGTGTTGAGAAGGATGCAAGCACTGCTGATGCTAAACTTGTGCAATGAGTACAATCCACTCTGCTGACTGCTGTAATCAAACCTGGTAATAAAATAACAGATGGAAAGGGTGGAAAAGAGTCGATTTCATGGTGTGAACTTTAAAATGTGATTTTAATTCTGTTTGGAAATCTGTTACCTATGAGCTGATACCCAGGGGCAAAGGATTTGAATAAACACCTCATTTGTAATTGATTTCAAGTAAAAAACATTTCAAAAGGTGGAAGAAATGTAGTAGAAGCACTCGAGTACTTTGAAGTTTGCAAAGCTCTTTGGGAAAAAGGAGGTGTTAATTACAGTTATAAGCTATGGAGACCTTTTGTGAAAACTGCAGCCCACAACTGAAGAAAGTTTAATAATTGCCTTACAATTAATGGCAAATTTTCAAAAGATCAAGTGACAGGTATATATCTTAATTTCTGTTTGACTACAAATGAGAACTTGTCATTTAATTCCTGCTTTGTGCCTTTGAAAACATTCTCTCCACACTTCCCAATGGAAGATAAAACAGCTCCGAGGTCCCAGCTGCCAGATCTCAGCTATTATCCCTAATGCAGACTTATGGAACTAAAATAAATGTGCATGGGTGAGGCTGATGCCCGAACCACTGAATAATGGTTATTGTCTGTCAAATTTCCACAGTGGAGAGATTACAGCAAGGTACAGCCTAACTAAGTGAGATACTGCCCTGCTGAAATGTAAAGAGCAGGAAAATTTGTTTAAAAAACAGCAAGAATTTAGCACTATTAAAATTAAAATGTAATCCAGTCTCACATTAAGCTGATTAATCACTTTGCACAAATGTCATTTGAAATAATGTATCAGGGTCATTAGTTTCCTGGGCAGAGAAATAATCATTTTAGATGAAGAGAGAAGGGAAATTGTGCACAAGCATGGAAAAGGTGCCGCTCTTGGCAACCAGCTCTTGTGGAAGGACAGCAGTGACCGCCAGGCTGAGCAGGGCCTGCTGTGGAGGCAAGGGTGAGGGCAACCAACTTTCCCAAGGCACTCGGTGTCTGGGAATCACGCATCACCATGAGGCACTCTTGATTTGGGCACAAAAAGGTTATCCTCTGCCAGAAGAGGTGGGATCCCCACCAGCCACAGGGTAATCATGACAGGTGGTGCAGCACAGGTGGTGTAGCCATTTTGGCCAGAGATTTGGGCTCAGTTCTGGCCACGTGTGTCGTTAGCTGGTCCTTGGCCAGGGTTTCACACAGGAGCAGTGTGCCTGTGGCAGCCACGGGCAGAGTCCCCTCCACACCAACACAGAGAGGCATGCACAGCTCCCAGGTGTGCTCCCACCTCTCATCTCACCCTGCAGCACTGACGAGATGGGGGCTACATCACGGGCATGGCACGGCATGTGTGCCCCAGCCCTCCCTTTGCAAGGCAGCCAAGAATCAGGACAGTCCTGCATTGCCCACTCCCCAGAGCAAGCAGCAAAGCCCTTAGCAGATAATTTGATGCCTGATTTTCAAGATTTCCTCCCTTTGAGAAAATGCTGAAGACTCCTTTTGGCCAGTTGTCCAAACTGGACTTCTTTCACAAGTCTTTTAGGTGTCTCTGAGTGTGGATGTGTGCACTTGCAACCATAGAAATTAGCTTAGGATAAATGCCTGGCAACTCAACCCATGCAAAATGCATATAAATGATGTGGAAAAAAAGAAGGAAAGATTTTACTGCTCTACTTGTCACACAGATTTATAGAAGAAAATTGTGTGTTTAGCTTAGAGGGAATTCAGAGAGGGAAATGAAAGGACAAGTTAATTGTAATGACAGTTTGAATTACTTGAACAAATATATTTTGGGAAATGGGACAGAACATTAGAGCTGTAAAACTCTCTAGCCTCCCGGCTCTTTCCATTTTATCTGGATTTTTATTAGGGGCCAAATTCATTTCAACCATGAAATTTTAAACCTTTCTTATTAAGGTGCATAATGACCACATTTTTATCAGTACAGATGGGAGGAGACCTTCAGTGCTCTGCACAGATTGTAATTGCAGCAGCCTCCAAGTTAAAATACTGCTCATTTTGCATCTAGAGTTTCAGGAGAGCTGCTGTTCCACAAAACAGGAAAGGCAGAGTTATTCACCTGTTGGGCAGGGACACAAGATGCTCTCCAGGGATCTGCATAGCAGAAAGATCCTATCATTTGAACCAGGTAGAGGTCTTGACATCTAACACATATTGCTGGGTGCTCACGTGTGGTGCTGGGGGGACTTTGTAAGACTCTCTGAAGAGAAAAGGAAAGGAAAGGAAAGGAAAGGAAAG
>VWPU01017168.1:438-81273 GCA_013398955.1 Callaeas wilsoni | reverse complement strand
TATTTCTGGTACCCCAGGCCAACCCTATCACACTCAAGTCATGTAGCTTAAAACAGTGATGATCTAACAACACTGGTGAAGGGTTCATAGGGCAGCAATTTTAAGTCTCCCAGAGCTGGTCAATAACTATAGTCTCACAACACAAAATTTGTTCCCATGTCAAGACATTTTGGTCAGAAGAACAGATGAGATGCACATTCCCACAGTGGCAATGCCCATTATTCTGTGATAATCAATTTAAAAGTAACTTTTAGTTACACAGTAAGGTCTTGGATGAAAGTCTGCAAAGCCTCAGGTGGATCCAGGTAACTGTAAGCCCTGACATAGGTGGTACAGATTTGGCAGGTGTGATTTAAAATAAATCTGTATAATAACACAATTATTCTGAACTTAAGTGAACTCTCACTAGAACAGTGAAGTCCAAGAGAAACTTGTTCAGAGAACCAGAGAAGAAAAAAAAGGGGAACGAGAAATTAAATAGTGGGCACAGGAATAGGAACAAGGCTGTGACTAATACAGGGAATAATCTGCCAAGGAATACTACACCTGAAATGAATCTCAGGGAAAGGTTTCAAAACTTCTTCCTGAGCAGGCAGTACCATCAATACCACTAAATTACAAGTTTGAATTTCTCCCTCCTTTTCTCTTTCATAACTCCTGCTACCTGCAGTGAGTCAAGTGTGGACAGTTCCTGCTGCCCTGAGTGGAATTACTCCCCATTTGATGAGATTTCTTATCCACAGACTGAATTTGTGAACTTGAGCTTGCATTTTCAAATAAATCCAAGAATAAGCGTGTAATTTCTCATGGGACATTTCAGCATCTGATTTTTTCAAACCACTGGGTATATCCAAATCCACTTTAAGAGAGGAAAAAAAGGGGCAGCAGTGTTCCTATTGCTTCATTATTCCTGCAAGAAATAATCTTTCCCGGCCCTGATTCCATCCCCTGTGCCAGATTTAACAGGGAAGGCAGAACACAGCAAGTTTCTTTTAGAACTGGTTTCAAGCAGCCAAAATCAACTACATAAACAAACCAAACATGTAAAGTAGGTAAGAGAATGAAAATCACCCTAATTCTTCTTGCAGAGGTAAAATCTTTTTATATGTGTGTGTGACAAGAAAACAAAGAACATGAAATTTTAAATTACAGTTACACACAGTTACAGCCAATCTGGGACTCTTATTCTGGATGATGCCTTAACTTCAGAAATAAGAAATAATTAGGTTTTGCAAAGAGGAAGATCCCATACATACTGAAAGCAACGTCTTTGTTGTTATATTCACATTTTTCCCCATCTACTTTTGTGAAAAAACTACTAATTTTATGATTTGGGCATAACAGATATTGTGGTACCATTTTCTCCTTTCTGAAAAACTTGAAGTCATGGTAAATATTTACTTGAAGTCATCACCATCTTGCATTTCTTTACTGGAAAGAAGGACAGTAAACAGTTGACGTGACTATGATGGGGAAAAAAGTAAATTCTAGAACTGAATACATTCTGAATTTGAAAGCAAAAGAATGTGACAGGGTAACAGCTCTATACAATTAGGAAATATCCCTTCATTTCTTATCATGAATAATATGTTTTGTTCTTTGTTTTTCTACTTCTTCTTTCTAAAGGGATCAAAGGGAAACTTGTTTGAGGGAGCTTAACTTAGACTTTAACAAAGTTTCAGAAGTTCAGCCTTCTTGTCTGTTTACTCCACCAAGGAAATGTTTTCCACTTAAGCAGCACATTCATCTAATTAAATTAAATTAATCCATTCTATATCCCTAAGGTAGAAAGCAACCACATTTTCATTTATTTATGTGTTATTTTCCCTAGATTCTGAAACTAGTGGCAAAAAAAATTGTAGTGGAATTAATTTTGGAGATGCATCTGATTTATGTTACTCCTTGCAGCAAAACTATTCCCTTTCCATGGTTAAAGCTGCTTCCCTGATACCTCCCATCTGCAAGGGAAAGTGACTACAATTTTTTCCTCTTTAAGGGAAAATGTTTCCAGCAATCTCTCACTTTCACATAATGGGATTATATAAAAAAAGAATTGGAATGGTCATGAATACTTCCCTTTTGTGGACTTTCACCAAGTTCTGGACATTTCCTTGCCTAAAAGTTCATAATGTGCTATAACTAAATTAATACTGGTGAGAATTTTTTGTTCCTTCTAGAAAAAAACAAAATATGTGCTGAGTTACACTATGAGTTAACATTGCGCCAATTTTAAATGCTGCTGCTGTGACATGGATAAATGTGGTTTATTAGGATGTCTTGCTGCTTTTCCTCATATCATTTAGATAATGCTCCTATCTCCTCAGTTTCCTCCCTTGTCACACACGGCCTGTAGAAAAGTGTGAAGCCAATCTAGATGTCAGATTACCCTCAGACCATAACAAAAAAAAAATCAAAATACAGTATTAAAATTGTAGAGCTGTTCTTCTTAAGATTTCTAGCCAAGAGCACTGTTTGAACTAAAAGGAGAAAACCTCTCTTTGTGCATTGCTGCTTGTGGGTCTCTGAGAAAGTGCTACCACCCTAAGGTTTCAACTAATTCAAAATTACCTGTGTAAAATAACAGGGCTTGAATTCTCTGCTACCTCAATCCCACCTTTAAATTCATATACAGTTGATTTGATCCTCCTAAAATCATCACCAATAATGTGCATGATTTTGGTGCTGCAGTTTATTACCCTTGGGCTGAAGCAGTACAGTGGAAACCTTTGTTGGAAGGGACGTTTTGCATGGTCCTTGCTCATGGTAAAACAGATCAGTGAAACCTGAATTGGACCAATGGCTCTGGGCATGGATTGGAAACTCCAGGACTGTCAGGACCTATGTAATATTTTTGCAGAATGAAGAAAATTTTGCCATTAACTCACAAGTGTTTTCACTTTGGGTATATCGTGTATCTTCCTTCTTAGCTATAAACAATAGGGTTGCAGCCACATTATAATTCATGTGCAAAATATTTGCATTTTTCCATAAATGTGTTTCAAATTTCATCTCGTGCACTTCAGTCTGGAGGGTATCTGTATTCTCTAGATCTTATGTTAAATTGAAAATACGCACATTTTCATTTTTATCCAGCCAAGATGTTTGTCCACACCAGTATTCATGCTCAGATCAGCTGAAGTGATTTGTCAATTTGCATCAAACCCGATATTTGTAGTTCATTTGGTTTTTAAGGAATAGTACTGGAGGTTCGCCAGATGTTTCTTAAAAGATATTTTTTGTAAAATGCCAGTCTTATTTTTCAAGCCCCTAAATGGTTTCACAGTAGTCCTTATCTGATGAAAAAGTGAAAATACTTCTTACATGTAATTAAATATTACATACTTCCGGTACTTTCCATGGAAAAAACCCAACTTTGTCTGAAAATACAGTGGTTCAGTCACATCCTCGTTTCCAGCCAACTTTCCTCTCAACATGAACACTGATCACAGTTCACTTCAAACGCTCTGAAGCAGGAACCAACAACAAAAATATACATTCAGATCCCACTGGATTTAACAACAGTTTACAGCAGTGTGGAAGTTAAGAAAACCTTCAGTTTGAAACAAAGAATGCATGATTTTTCTGGCTTTTCAAAATGTGGCATTTGATGTTAATGATTTGGTTACTGACAGTGATTCTTTTACATCTGGAAAATAAAAAAAAATCCTTGATTTTAGAGAAATAGCAACTGAATACAGAGAAAGTAAATATCATTATATTTGCCAAATTTCTTTTGCATAGTTGTTAGTCAACGCTAAAAAGCAGCCCTTCCACTGTAAACTGACAATTACAATACAGAAATGGAAGTTTTGTCCAGTAGCTCCTGTATAATTCTATGATTTTTTTTTAAAATTGCGGTTTGTTTTTTTCTCTGATGCAGACAAATATAATCTAGTCGATCATTTCCTGATTCCCAGATGCACCTCAGAGACACTGTCCTGTATCACTGCTGAGCTGGTAGACAATTGGCAAAGACTTTCTCTTATCAACTCCCTTGTTCAGTTGCCAAAGATAGAAGCAAATGAAATTCCTTTAATTTCACTGGAGCGTAGCTCCAGTGCCTGCTGGAAAGAGCCAGAGCAGCAGTTTCAGAGGTGTGAGCGTTAAACAAAGATGCCAAATCCATTTTGTGCTGTTGACAAGAAATAAATTAGAAATGAGGGTCCAGAGGTGTGAACCAGTACAGTTTGTACTTCAGTAACATTCTTTTCTGTTAGACACTGTATGTTAATAGTAAATATTTTACAGTTTTCATCAAAACCTCTGTACAGTTCCCCTCAGCTATAAAAACCAAAGGAATGGGAATGTGTACAGTTAAAAAACTATTTTTTAAGGCTGGTCCAGCCTTTTTTACTCAATTAACTCAGGTATAAAAAACCCAAGAGGATCAGGTGATTGTTCATTCACAAGAATTTGCAGGATCAGGGCTTTTTTCATAAGCAAAGCTTATTCAAAGCTCTTTCTTAAATACATTTGCAACATCAAAACTTCACTACAGAGTAGAAGAGGATCCTGATTTGCTTTATTTATTAAAAAATCGGCTGTAAGTGAATGTGGGTATCTTAAGTCATGCCATAAGCACTTTCAATTACTTTGTGTGCTTTCTTACTCTAGGAAAACAAATGTATTTTACCTGAGTAAAGTAAAAAATGGCATCCAAACTATTCAGTGGTGAGCAGAGTCCCTTCTTCACTGAGCTACACAAAAGCCCAAGACAAGAAGTTTTTCTTCCCTTCAGTTTGATTTTACACTTACAAGTCTATCTCTGCAGACAGAAGTTTTGTTAAATAAAAGCTGAGACTTTTCCACTTAACAAGTAGACTCAGAAATGCGGCTTTAAATACGTGTGGGGTGTGAATCTCTGCTAAATGTGTATCCCAGGAGTGGCAGCAGGTGTAATTCTCGTGTCTTCCTAAATGTCTTTGAAGGCAGGATATCAGAACTGGCATTTCAGCATTTCTAGAAAGTTACCTTCACCCTGCACAGGTAAATTTGTTTTCAGAAGCACTACAAGCTTCATTATCTTCCAGCCTGCTGAGGAATATTTCCAAAACCAAGGAAGGAAAAGGCAAAAAGGGCATATCAGTTTAGGCACTTAGTCCCAAATCTGAGCTAGTGAAGGTGTTCATACTCATTGGTGGGGTTTAACAAACAATAATTTCAGTTTACAAACTCCTGCCTGTTGTTTATGAACATCTCAGCCAGGGCTTGTTTCCAGCTGACTTTGAGCAGTGTCCAGGATGATATCCAGCTCAAACACAGTGGGATGTGGTGATGGTGCTCACTACACACTGTGGGCTTCCGAGCAGGGGTTCAGAGATGCAGCAAGGCAGGAGTCCAGAGCAAGGAATGAATTATTTATTAAATTTACAATACTATTTATATATTTTAGTTCCATAAAGCAATTGAACAGTGTTCACACTTCTCCTAGGTTGATTGGTCAGTCTCAGACACCCACTTAGAAATGTTTTTTCCTAATATAATGTACACAAGGTCAGAAGATATCAGATATGAATGTTATTTACAAAAACCCTATCTATTGTTTACATAGCTTACACAGCAAAGGAAAAGTTCTCACAGAATGAAGGCAAGAAGAGAAAATTTCCCTGCTAACAGCATTTCAGCATCCACAACACACCACCACCGACCATCCCAGCCACATGCAAGAGTACAGAACAGACTCGATGTCACAGGGCTTTTGTGCTGTGCTTCTTTTCCTGGAGCAGTCTTCAATATCCTGTTGCTCTTTCCAGGAGAAGAGGGTTTGAAGGCAATACCTAAACTGGTTTTCAAAGGCTTCTTTACTTTGGGTAAAGCAACCTTGAAGTGACCCAAGTTCACAGTTACACCATTTCAAGAGTGCTTTACATTGCCAGAGCTCACCACTATAAAAGGGGGGTGTAGCGAAGCCCCAGAGTTCTTCAGTATTACGGCTTTACATTTCCTGTTCCTTCCGTTTTTGAAATACAGCACGTATTATTATAGATAGTTATATCTGCATATTACAAGCAATTACTGGGCAAAGTGCTTTTCTTTGTCAAAGTCATTGGCAAAACTTACATTATCTTCAGAGCAAACAAGCGGAGATCAGATCGCGGTGTACACTGTGAAAGTGAGGCGTGCTGCAAAAAAAGGGAGATGGAAACTGCATTAATTTAAAACACGTGCTCCTTAAAAAAGAGAAGCACAGCTCAAAGACTCATACTAATATAATGAAACCTGACTTTCCTTCAAAGAACGTGTACAAAACTTTTCATGTCAACTCTCAGCATAAATATTTGGTAAAAAAAACTTAATTTAACTCAACTGAGGGTTTATTGTCATTTTACGGAAACATGCAGTTTTTCAGTCTCTCCAGTATTTGTATTTAAGGTATGAATTAAAACTTTCAGGGGTATATTTGAATCATAAAGAGCAAAGATGACTTTATAGCTATTTCACTGGTTTGAAAACAGTGCTTCACTCAGGTTTATAGCCCATTAAGACAGTGTGTTTTTCCTTGTATGATCCCCTCCTGTGCAGTACTAATTTAATTTCAATGCTATGGTTTGAACACCACACATACAATTAGTTTCTATCAGGAATGAAAGCACTTCCACTCAAGGTCAAATTATAAAAAGTCTATGAAGTAGGATGAACTGATCATTTCAGATCAAGTAAAATAAGTCAAAGCTCTATTTTCTGATTTTTTTTTTTCCTGATTCACTTGAGCCAATCTAGAAATTTAATAAATTTTTTTAAAAAAAACAATTTTTTTGCTATTGATATTATTCCCCTACATATACTGAAATTCATTTTTTAGCCAAATAACAGCAGCTATCTACATAGATAATTAGAAAATATAATGAAGCACTGATTTAGAACTTCACCAATGAGCTCTCAGCTCAGGAAAATGAAACAGTAGTGCTATAACTAGTGTAACAGAAAGCACTCTAAGAGAATATTGAAGGGGTTTGGGAATTTTTTTAAATGTCCAGAGCAAAAATTCAGGCGAGCCCATACCTGTGGTGACAGGGGACCTCTCTTGCTTATTCCAGTCGTCACTCATTTAGAGGAGTAAAGACAGCTTTCCATGAAGCATTCTCATTTCTTATTTTAGAAATCATAGACCTCATAAATCACTCCTGTGGTTCTAGAAAACAGACATTTGTGTTTACATCACCCTACAGTGTTTAAATTTTCCTCAGTGAACTGTGTGTCATCTCTGGCTTCAGTATTTGTCATATATCACAGCTTACCTAAGGCTCGGCAAGATGAAAGGCAGGATCGCTCTGTCTTCCTCCTGATTCTTGTAACTAAGTTTTAAAAATGTGTCTTTAACCTTGATGCTATCTTCCTGAAGAAGAGGAAAGGCTACATGAATAAGACACAAATATGCTGGATAAATCCACTACTTCAACAGATTTGAAGATAGAAATAAAATCTTTATAAAGCCAACAGGTGCAGTTCAGAAAATCAGGCAGCTCTGTTCTGGTCTTTAATAAACACAACAGATTCAGAGGTAAATGTGGGTCAAAAGAGCCAAGATAAAGCTGAGACAGATACAAGCTGGAACTTTACTGAGTGAAGTTAAAGTTATTTAGTACCTGTGAAGTAGAGGACATTTTAAGAGTGTATTAAGGAGAGTGAGGGGAAAAAACCCAGTCAGGACCAGTTGTATCAAATATCTGCCTCTGCAGAACTCACTTAGAAAGGCCCCTACCTAGCCCTGGATGTGTTTCTTCTTTAAAGGAAAGCTATGTAAACAGAGTAAAAGTCTCCCCAAACCCAGGAAATAAGTGAAATCATCCAACACCCATCCTTAGAAAACATGCTCCTCCTAGGGGTAAAGGAGAGAGCAAGTTTTGCTGAATAAAACAGGTTTGAATCATTTCCAGTAAAGGTGGATAGAAGTGAAGAGAGTGTTTTTCAGTTCACTCCTCAAGTTCCCAGCAGCTTTGGCTGAAGGAGACCCAGCTGGAGCTACAGACTGGAGCACATCTGAAAAAGAGATGATGCATGAATGTAACTGAGCTCACTGAGACAGCGGCTTTCCTACACCTCTGGTTGTATTTTAGACCGTGCAGTCATTCTGACTGTTGTTACTTAACTCAGAATATTATTATTTATGTCATACAGTACCTTTGACACAAAAAAACCTGAAGATTCCTTCATTTCATTTCTGCTACAGCAAAGTCAGCTGTGTCCATGCCTTGTTATCCATATTTTGAAAACCATGTCAATTGCCCAAATAAACAAGATAAAGTTGAAGTACTAAATCTTCATTCAGTGAAGGCCTTGATTAGATGTGTTTTAAAGACACATTTGCCATAATTGGAACCGAAGATCTATTTTGGGGTAAATTTTTATTTCTGCAGTGAAGTAAACAATATGTTCAAGTTCAAACATGCAACTAAAAGCCTGGGATTAGGCGACATGGAATGCAGGTACTTGTCAGTGAATCACTAAGTGATGAAAATGTTTAGCACCTCTGGCTATAAAATTCAATTTTTGTCCCAATTACTCATTTGATGGTGCTCTTTCTTCTGCTACTCCATGTCAGAGGTGTAGAGCTGTGGTTTCAGGGATTTGGGAGAAAGACCCATGAAAAACTTTAGGCCAGAAGAAGAATCCTCTCCTCCTTGTTTTTCCTGCTGGGCTGACAGTTACCTCCTCAGCAAATTGGATCAGCAAATGCATCTGCTCTTTTGCAATATTTTATTTATTTTTTTTTCTTTTTAAAAGGAGCAAGGGAAAGAAAATGGAGAAAAGCGTAAGTAAAAGCCATCAATAAAAAAGTGCTCCCAGAAAAAGGTGTTTAGCATCATTTCAGAATGAGCATTTCCAGTTTTACAAATTAGTGTTTAAATTCCGAGTTTCTTCTTTCAAGCATCCTTTTCATTTATTATTTCCAAACTGTTGCTAATTTGACTGCTGTTCTCATGTAAGGATAAATCACCAGCAACTTCAGATGCAGAAAGATTTGGAAAAGCATTAAATGAGACAGTCAATACCATCTATGTTCCAAGATTATTTTCACTTCTTATTTAATCTTTATTTTCTTCCAGCAGCCACAAATGACTGCATGATCATGGGATAACCTATAGAATCATAGAATCTGATGAGTTTTGAAGTAGCAGCTACAAGAGAGAAAATTCAGCAGTAATTAGATGCAAGTTAAATACAATTGAGGTACGTTGAATTTGCAACAGGATAATACCTCCCAAGCTTCCCTATTGGCCCAAGCACTGATAAAAAGTAAATAGAAAAAAAAAGTCTTGCTCCTCTGTGATACAGACCACACATAAAACACATGAGGGCATTAGGGTTATCTGTAAAGTCCCAAATTATGCTATATTTTGATGGCATCAGCTGGTTACCATTTCACATTTTAAAGATACAATATTTAAGTCTTCTGTGCCTTTCCAGCATGACATTTCCTTCCAACATTGAAAAGGTGGTGGATGAGTGTTATTTCACCTTAAATTGTGAAGGAAACACAGCATACACACTACCCACTAGAATACACATCTGTGACAGCAAAACAAAGCTTTTCATGAAGTGAAAAGTTGCAGCTCCCATTCTAGTCTCAGTTAATGCACACTGTGAAGACCCTTTTCTACCAAATTTGAATATAACTAATGCAAATGTGGTTTGGTAAATATACTGTAGGTGTATGCGGTTTTTTGTGCATTTGCTTCCTTTAACACATGGCTGGGTTCAGCTCCCTGAAAGCTGTTGTGAGTTTACCCAGTCAGCCAACAAAAATGATAAAATGTGACTTACCTGATTAACTACAGGTACTCACAGCGGTTTGAATTGAGAATATTCATGATCAATCAACCCAGTCAATTGTATCTGGGAAAAGCTGTTAATAAAAGATATTTGAAGAGATGAACTCCAGGAAATTGTGATCTGTTTGTGGTTATTCCAGAAGTAGAAAAGAGGGACTAAAATCACTCAATATACAATTCTCAGCAGATTATTCTCTCTGCTCCACTGAACACCCGTAAGCACAGTCAACTATTAAATTAGCACTGCTAAGCTCTGCTATTTGTGTTGGCTATTTTTATACACAGCAGGCAATAATCATTACTTAATGAGAGTCTAGGCTTTAACACCAGGTGTGATTTTGTCGTCAGGGGATCTATTTTTCTACTTTTCAGAGTTTTCATCCACATCAGTTTCCATCCCCACCAGCACCACCTATTTCTCTCCTGAGGGCTGCGTGGTGAATGCTGATTCCAGGCTCAGTGTGGTGCATGGTGCTTGATTTGCACTGATTGTCAGAAATTGTCACACACAGACTTCTGCAAGGATGTGCAATGAAAATGTGATTTTTGTTACCTCCCTTGCATTAGAGATCACCTCTAATTTTCTGTTATACTTCATCTATATCCTTTGCAAATAAAGGCAAAGCTCTGTTTAAAGTGCTGGTTTCTCAAAAATCTTCTTGGAATAATGAAAGAAGTGTATTCAATGTATTTACTGTCAAAATACCACACAAAATAAGCAATTTTTTTTTCCCTATAGTAATGAAAAATGCTCAGCATATAAAAACCTTGATTACATGCTATAAAGGGCTGACTTTCTGCTTTTCTATTCAGCTATTCAAACAGAAAGAACGTTGCAAAATCTTAAGAACTAAAACCGAGAAAGAAAAAACACAGCTTCTGCACACTTTACAAGAGAAACCCCAGTTTGGAGAAGGTTGTAGATGAACACAAACTCCTGCTACAGGCATTTTTGGAAAAAGACAAATAAACAAACAAAGCTACACATGACAGATTTCTCTTTCAGCTTAATGAACTTAAGTGCAACCAGACAAAGCAAAAACATGCATTCTTTCTCCCCAAAAAGCATGAGAAGTTACAGTTCCTTTCATGTGAGACTTTCAGTCCAACCTGAAGCAAACACAGAGCTGAACTCTAAGTATTCACGTCTGTAAAATCCTATTAACAAAGACAAATATGAAGCAACTTGGGAATATCACTCCAGTGATAGACTACAACTTTAAAGCTAGTCTAGAGTAGCAATTAGTCTAGAGTAAAACTAAAACTAGTCTAGAGTAGCAATGACACCAGCTTTAACTGCATAAAACAGATTTTAAAAAAAAAATACTTCAGTCAGCAAGCAGTCAAGGATGTGGGAATACCCTCACATTTACATAATTTCCCTTCTTTTTGCAAGCACCAAGGGATAACTTGGACTGTAAATGGGGAACTCCAGAAATACTGAAAATGGAATTCCAAAATACACTTATGACTTGAGTATTTGCTATTAATAAAAATGAAAAACAACCAAATATAGTTCAAAATAGCAGCTTTTGTACTTTATTTGTTTCCATCTCTAGGCTGAGGATGGCTCGACTGCTACAAGGCAGAGCATTCTCACTTTTATATGTCCTGTGATACTTGCAAACATAACAAATGCTAAAGAAAGCAGAATTAATATTTTCTATCCTCCACTGACTTTTTTTTTTAATTGTTGTTGATTGTGGTGTTTGTTACTGTTAATAGCATCAATAACTCAGTAATTCTCCTGGCCTCCTACAATTGTCTTGAGAGTATTGGCAAACTTAGAAATGCGAGAAAACTTACAAATAGCTTTATGGTGATTATTTTATCCAGGATTTAGCAAGACTGCTTAGGGTGTGTG
The DNA here is from genome assembly GCA_013398955.1 of Callaeas wilsoni. NCBI lineage: Eukaryota > Metazoa > Chordata > Aves > Passeriformes > Callaeidae > Callaeas > Callaeas wilsoni. The sequence goes on along the minus strand of VWPU01017168.1, from coordinate 69,636 downwards.
CTACTAATTACAGTGGTTTGCTTGGTGGTGTTTGCAAGATGCGATGGCACAGAAGCCCCAGGTTGTGAATTTGAATTCCTTGGTGATAATTTGTTCTCTCTTTTCTCTGTGTATCATCCTAATCCTGTGGAAATTAGATGTTTCTGTTCTAGTGAACATCAGAATCCAAACCTGGATAAGTATTTTTCCAAGTTCACAAAAGTAAAGCAAGAAAAAGTACACACAACAGGAAACTTCAACTTTATCAATTTGCTTCAACAACTCTGCCTTACTCTCATGGAATCACTTTGCTTCACCATTTTACTGCACACATCTCATGAGAATGATGTGAAATCAGCATCTATGGAGCTCTTAAAACCTGTAGTCAACTATTTAGAAATATTAACCACCATTTAAATGAACTCTCTTGTTCTGCAGCAAAATCCCACAGCATTCAAAAACAGCAAATAGAAACAAGCACTCAGGACAAGAGAGAAAAGCAATTATATGACTGGAAAATATTTGCTATGTGACAACGCAGCCTCCATGTTCCTTTTCTATCCCTCACAACCACATTTTTAAAGTCCTGAAGAAATTCCTGTAGAGGCAGTCATGCTGCATCTATTTTGCACCAGGTGTGGAAAAAACTGACACATTTTGCTTTTTGCCAGCAGCATCAATCACTAAAATCTTAGTGCTACGCTCTCAGCACGTGTTCACCCGCCCAGATAACTGGAAAAGAGGGAAGCAATCCCGCAGTGCTGCAGTAGGGAACATACCCTGCTGTACTCAACTCCTTCAGGTCTGTTGTCCAGATGAAAGGTGCAAGTAAAGTCACATTTGTTAACAAAGTGGGCATATTTCTCGTCTGTATGTTGACATCTACTCTGTGCAGCCCATAGCCGTGTATGAAAATAATCTCTCTTGAAAAATAGCAGTTTAGTGGATAAAGGATTACTCTCTACCAAAATTTCCTCTCCTCATCTAAACTGTACCTGTGGCTTATTGACAGTGCCTTTTACTGCTGTATATGAATCACCCAGTGAAGAGACAGGGTCGTGTCAAAATAATGCAGCTCTTCAGCAACATAATATGGATCTGCATATCTGTGAAAATTAAACAGAATAAACAAATGATCGATTTTAACTCTCCATGTTCTCTCAGCTCTGCACAAAGAAAGCTGAGGAGCAGCTCATCACCTGCCTCCAGTTTGATTTATGGGCAAGCTTTTTTCTTCATTTTTCTGTCCAGAAAGATGTTGGAACCTCCTTAGATGTTTTTGAGACTCAGCTAGACAAAGCCACAGCTGATCTAATCTGCCCATTGGTGACAGTCCTGCACTGAGCATATGGTTGGACCTCCACAGGTCCCTTCCAGCCAACATTTCTGTGATTTTCCATTATGGAACCAGTCTCATGTTTGAACTGGAAGCTAACATCACATTTCTTATGCTCTCTCTTCTAGCACGGCATGATTTTCCTTTCTTGCCTTTCCTTGCCCATACTAAGATTTCTCTTTGCAATAATAATTGCTTCACTTATTTCTGAAAAAAAGTTATTTATTGAGCTGCCATGACTTGCAGCATTACAAAACTAACATGGTAGAAGCTTAAGGAATTTCCTCCTTTTTTAAGACAACCTCATCAGGGAGGGCTGTAGCAGAAGTGAATGCAGAAAACCTAGACTGATCTGACCTTTAGAATCTCAGAGTGTTTAAGGTGTTGCAGTTGCATTGATTTCCTGTGTCTCTCATACTGTATTTCCCCTACACTGGCAAACAGGACACCAGGCTGATTCATGAGAGCCTCTATTTGCATGTTAAATTTATTGGCTTTGTCTGCCTCAGCTTCTGTCAGTAATGCTCAGCAAAAATATTATCACAATGTGTTCTTCTGTGAAAGAGAAAATACAGCAATTATGCATACCCATACATTTACCTGCTCTGCATTTACTCCATTCTAATTTTAATGCTTTAACTATGAAACTGGGGAAACTAGTGCCCAGAATTTTAAGAAAAATACCTTAATTCATGGCTGGTAACTGCTGACTCGGCCTGTGCTGCCACACCTTCTGTCAACATTTGTCTTCTTTGCAGGGCAGAACCAGTCCTTGATTTTCTTCTTCCTTGGGTTTCCTCATGGTTTATTGCACTTGCTTCTTTGTAGGACCACAGCTCTGCTAGCTCTTTTTCACATTTTGCATTTAAATTATTTTACTAATTTTCATTTCAGTGTTAGTTTTCTTCATAAGCATCCTCATTTTCCTGCCTGTTTGAAACTGAACGTCTGTGTGTCTTACCTGCTCAGTGCAGAGCATCATTTCTACAGCACTAAAAATTGTATCTGAAAACAATTAAGCATGAGTTTTCCTCATTTTTTGGGGGCTGAATTTAATTTCTTGAGCTACTGCTTGTATTAACATTCCCAGCAATTTAAACCACTTAACTTGGTATCCTGTCTGCCCTTGGTTGTATCTACGGCACTGCAAAGAACTACTAAAAATTAAGAAATTTTCTGTAGCAAACTAAGCGAAAGCAACTGAGTTAAATAATTAAATGCTCTACTTCATTAAGTTCTTCATAGAATTAATTTTACGACTTGAAAATTTATTTTTACTACAAGGTACAAAAGGAAAGAAATAGAAACAGTAAGTGTGTTATGCATATGATTATAACAATGGTATTCAGGTGCCTAAATATACACATTTAATGCTATTTTAGATCCTCCCAAGGTGTTTAAGATGTATATTGGGACAGCACACATGGTTGAGGGCCTCCACACTTCCAGAGCAGCACCTGAATGCTGCTAAAGAAATGTCAGATCAGTGTGATTTGACAGCTGAATCACTCCCTAAAATCTAATTGTTTTTAAAAGTGTGTGCAATATAAATATATATATATATATATAAAATTGGTAATGCTACAAATTGGAAACCAATCCAATATTCTACAACCATAGTTAAGACTCAAAATTTTCAACATTTTAGCCTAGCTTATGACAGAAAACAATGGAAACCTCTCAATATTTCTTCATGGAACTGAAATCCAAATTGGGCTCTCCCTGTCACTATATTTATATTATTTTACTGCCTTAGATTAATGGAGCATAGACTGGAGGCTGAGATTCCTGTGTCTGTCATCCCTTTTTAAATCACTCTCCTTCCAAAATGCTTAAAATTTTTGTGCTGAAACCTTCACTCATTTGACATCATAATACATAAAGATTTATGTTAATAAAAAACTCAATTACATATTCATGGAGCTGTAGTGTGAGAGCTGTACAGAAACTTTAGAGGCTTTTACAAGAAGCTTTTACGAATTTCTGTGATTTCTCCGTCCACAGCACATGACTTTCCTTTTTGGTGATATTAGGATTTTTTTTTAGAAATTATGGTAAGCTATCATTACTTAGTGACATTTGTGGGCTTATTCAACCATCTTAACTCAGTCTGATTGCTAAAAAAGTTGCAGACAGGAGTTAATTTCAATTTTAACTTGGCTTTAAAGTTGGATGCAGACCCATCATAGAAAAGGACTACTCCTCCTATAGTCATGGTGGCTCTTAATAGAATTTAATTAATTGGATATAAAGATTAAAACTATTAATATTACTGATCCCTAAATAATGCTCAGCTGGTGCTAATTATTTAAACGCTAGATCTTCAGTTTCCCACTGAGCCAAGTCATGACTTTGGGTGGCATAAAAACCAAAGCAGCAGCATTGGAGTCACTCAGGGATAAAAAGAATGAGACCAGAATCAGACAGTTTATCTAGAAATGTTAAAAAGAAATTTCAAGTTTAACTTCTCAAACTGAAATTTGAAAAGTCTTCCAGCTGCTCCCATTAAGAAACAATTCATTACTAGAGGCAGCAATAAGACAAAAACTCTGAATCCATTCACATTTTACAGAAAAGCAACTTACTACTAGCACTGCATAAAAAACACACAGCCTCTATAAAGCAAAATTTTATTCAAGCTCATGCAAAACTCATCTGAAGGACTGAGGTATTGAAGAACTAGATTTCATTTTAGATAAATTTGTTGTTGTTTTTAGGATGAATTTCAGTAGGTGTGCAATAACTAATGGTTGCTAACTGCAAGGAATACGTTACATATAAATTTTCTTCATTTAACTGTTTCTAAGATATCAAAAAAGATATAAGGATTCTAGCCTATGTATTCACTGACAAGATCAATTGCATTGTAAGTAAAAATTTCATTGTCATTTTTGATTCTTCGTGTTTTAGATTAATGGGGATTCAAAGGTTGTTAAATCTTCTGCATTCATTAGGTTTTCAGTAAGTGGAAAATTCTCACTGGCATTACACTAATGAAGTACCCTTAAAGTCAGCTGGTATAAATTGTGAATGTGGCACATAATGACTTGACTCAAATACATCAAGAGGTTTAAATTCAGGGAAAATTCCGTAAGAGCCCTTTCTATGTTTTTAATCAATTTAGTCCAAACCATTTTTTTCCTTTTCAGTTGCCAAGTTGCAGCTTAATTAAAAAGGATCAAATTTTTGAAAATTTATCCGCAAACGGGGATTTCATACAAACAAGTCAAGTCTTGTGGTCTTCCTTTTTTCTTAGTAAAATTCACATTCACATTTATTTCCATCAAATAAAATTGCCAAAATACCAGCTCTGTGTTTCCTTCCTTTTGAGCATGAGTTCACAAAAAGTAGCTTTCTTTACCAGAAACCCCCACTATTTATACCCAAAACAAATCTGTGCAGATTGATTTACTTCTAAAGGAAGGGCCAATTAGTAAAATTGGAAAAAAGTAGGGATAGAGATCAGTGAGTAATGTCACCCACAGAAAAAATCCTGTAATCATGGAAAAAAAAGAAGGCAAAACAAAAAAATCCACTCAGAAGTCCGATGTGTACTCGCAGTATAATGCGATGTTTGTCAGCACACATTTTTTACAGAGATGTTTATGACTAAATGCTGACATGTTGCCTAAAAGCAGCAGCAAAATTACAGAGATAATGAAGAAAAGTAGATGCAGCGATTAGGTTTTTTATCCTACTTATGCCAGGAAAACTTGCCTATTTCCCTTGTAAAACGAGACACAGGCTATGTCTACACCACAGTCAGCAGCATGCCTGCAGCAAATGGGTCCTTACATGGATATATTGAAGACATTGAGCTCAGGTATTGGCAAGAGAAAAGGAAATAAAACAAACCACCACCACATAAATACATGGCCTAATTATCCTGAGTCCTGGCTGGAACCTCCTTGTTGATATCTGGACTGACTGGATTGATGCAGGACTTCGGTGTTTTCCACGTCCCATCAAAACCAGCAGGGCTACTTTAAATTAGGAGCCTGCCCTGAACTAGAAATAGCTTTTCAGTGCTAAGTATTAAAATATTCTGACCAGGTTGCTTGGATCTAAATGTTGCAGCTCACTGCAAGGAGGTCAACTCAGCTGGAAGGCAGAGTCCAAGCATCAGGGCCTGGAGGATATCAGAGCCAAAGCAGGTAAATAAGGAGGTTCTGGCTCATCCCAGTTGTGATTCCTTCTCCCTAGAACTTCAGAGGACAGAAAAACCACATTGGAGCTGCACATCTGTCCCAGCAAACACTTCAGATCCTAACAGATGAGAATTCACCCTTGCAGCAGAGGAGATACAACAGTGTTTACACAGGCTCTCAGTTAAATATTCTTGTATGAAGATCAGGGCTCCTCCTGATAAACGGCCTTCTGATGTTTTTAAACCTGAATTTAAATATTTTATCCAATAGGAAAAAAAAAAACAAATGAGAAGAAAACAGCAGAGTTTTACACAGAATAGAATTCTGTTTATCAGCTTAAAGGTACACTCCATTTTTACTCACTCAAGGGAGTTTCCCCTACACTTTGGTATCATACAGCTCATAAATCACTTAAGCCTAAAACGATACTTGGGCCTGTACTTGTCCTCTAAGAAGATGATCCTGCAATGCAAATACAAAGATTTGGAAATCCCTATATAGGACTGGTGATGAAAAGTTATGTATCTCCACACCTATTTCATTTTCCTGGGAATATTTCATCTCAAGGGAAAACTTGCCTACTCTACTTTGTCTGAGATCCCTTCCCAAATCAAAAAATCAAAAGGAGTCTTTTTGAGAAGGGGAATAACTTCAGATGGCCTGTTTCAGATTAATGTTTTCATCTGGAATGGGAATAATATTCTTCCATGAGGAAGACCTGACATTCGGAATGAGAGTTTCAAGTGGCCAGGAACGAAAATCCCGTCACGAAATGACTGGAATACATGGCTGGAAACAAAAAGTGCCCCTGTTTACATAAACAGGCTTGAACTACCAGCAGGTTTTTTCAATTAATACTGTCACTTTGCCAAAGACTCATGGAATTTGGCAGAAAACATTGATTCACCAATCCCATGTGAAATCTGTCCCGGGAAAACACAGTACATATTAACCGTTGTGGCAGAAGAACGCTGAAGCACACAAAGGTCTGCAGGAATTTTCAGCACTGATCAATGATAGCCAGAAGAAAAGAAAGCAGAGAGAGTATAAACTGTTAAGAATATTAAGCTCAAAATGAGATTACTTTTCAGATCTGGTAAAAAAAAAGCAGAAAGAGTGTGCAAAGAGACTGCACTGAACTAGTGTTTCTGCTTTACCAAACTGAAACAACATTCTGCTTGTCCATCTCAAGAGTCCTCAATTTTAAAGTTAGTGGCCAATTACCAATCCACTCACACACCCACCCCAAAAAGCAATCACCAAATGAAATGTTTAGCAAATCACTTCCTTCAACCAACATTTTGATAAGGAAAAGCTGTGCCAGAAGGATGAAAGGCCCAGACAAGTGTAGGATGACTGCAGGACTTGAAACACCACTATTATGTTCTGATAGCCAGAGCATTTTGCTCAAATAATGTTGAGAAAACAGAATTTAACAAGTGACGTCCAGCAAATACATAATCAGAGAATGCTTAAGTGACTTGGGATTTGGAAGGCAGTTACTTCAGGAATAAGTTAACTGTTTATGCAGTAGAGTTAAAAATATGTTAAGAAGAGGGTGTAGAATGACTTGTGAGATGTCTTCAATAATATTTCAGCAGGTACCACACAAATAGTTTTGTTAGTATTGGCAAAACTAAATAAACCCTGAGGAGAAGTATGATTGGAAAAAGCAAACCTTGTGGTGTAAAATAAACATGCACGTCAAAATCAAGTACCAAGCTCACTCAGATTCCTGACAGAAGTCTAGAGCAATGAATTGGCAGCCTCACTGTTTACACTGCTCTAACTCTTCTGTGACTTTAAAGGAAATTTCTTTTTTAGCTAATGCTGAGACCTTGAGGCAGGGAATTCTCCATCTTACAGACCTTCAGCCGTACAAAACGTCGCAGCTCATTCATCGTTTATCTCATCCCATCCTATATCCCAGCATCAAGGTGATAAAAGATGGTTCACCAAAGCAAGAGTGTGTGGTGATTTTTTTGTGGTTGATTTGGAATCTAAAAGCACAAGTGCAAGAAAAGCCTTTGAGCACAAAGTTCAGAATTCTAATTTAAAATTATACTAGATATGTAAAAAACTTATCTCTCAGTGAGGTGAATCTGTGGATTTATATGCCAGCCTGAAGAAGCTAATCCACACCAAACCAGCAGGGATGACTGTGGAGAGGAGGAAATAACACATTCTTGCTTTCAGCCTTAACACAAGCTTAAAATTTTTGAGCCTTGTCCTGATCCAGATTTTCAAAAATCCCCTTCTGAGATGTTTGCTTCATGTTATTCAGATACTAATTACAGGCTTTGAAGGATTTTGAGCTGCTAGAGGGCTTCCCTTAAAAATGAGTTCAAATTCTAGGGATTTTGCAGTATTTTCTGGGATTTCTGAATGAAAATAAGTCCTAGATACAGAAATAAATTTTTTTGTGAAAGGTTATGTGAGTGAAGACAATGTGAAGAGCAATGTATTTCCATTGCCTTCAGCAGAACTAGATTTAGGAAGATCAGAGAAAGAAGGGGGGAAAAAATCCCAAAGTCAGGCAGGCTGCCTTCTCATCTCCTGCTGTGCAGGCAGGCGAGGCCCAGTGTGACAAATAGCATCCTTCCTAACACAGTTATTATGTCTGGTAGGTGACTCACTCTCTCTTCTAAATCATACCAGTAATGCCAGTAGGAATTACTGACTAAACCACATTTGCTGAGACTTACTTGGATGTCAATAGTATTGAAAGGAAATGAAAGAAAGATATCCATGTAGCCCGTTATGGTTGTGAGGGATTTTTCTGATTTAAAATTACGTATAGCTGAGGTAGGGTTTGCATCCAGGATGTGGTCTAGATGTGTCTGGAAATCTAAATTAAAAAGGCAGCCTAAGAGCACCCAGCAAAAATTGGGCACTTAAAAGTACTAAAAGTTCGACAGAATGAATTTTTCCTCGTTAGTGTTATTGACTTCTCCTACCAATAAAATCTGCCTGCGTTGCATGAATATGATTTACATTCGGAAAGTTATGATTAGATGTGTATCTCGTGTTCTCCACTAAGTTACAATTTCTCTAAAATATTTCATGGCTGCTCTGAAGAGATTCATCGTGGACATTGGACAACAGTGGAAATTGCTGCATAAAGATTACATTAATCGTGAAATCGTCAGGCATTAATTCTACCAGCTACTCAAGAGGCCAATATTTCTCCTTTGTGATTAGAGAAGGACAGTGAAGGTTGCCAAGCTTATCAGAAAGTCAAAAAACAAACTGGGACTAGAATTTGAGGACTGTGACATCCAGTCAGCTGGAAATTTCCACAGGATTCAATAATGACAGTTATATAAAAATCTGCATGACCCAGAGTCCTGACAAAAGAAACAGAGCAGTAAACATTTTATTTACCTTTACTGCATCATCTACATAAGGACTGATGAAGTTTCTCAATGATGCCTGCTTTTTGATTGGGGTCCTTTGAATTTTTTCCCCCACATTGAAATACTAGAGAATTCCAGCATAAATTAATGTTTTATTTAAATCTATCAACATAAGAAAGCTTTCCCAGTAAGTGCAGAAGGCTCATTTCTTAAAGGAGGAATTTACCATTATGCCTCTCCGTTGTTGGTTATTTGATTTTTTATAAATAAAAACATTGTGAGAGAGAAGGAGACAGTCTTAAACTACAGACACTCCTTCTTTCCTGTCTTCTTGGTGTCTTTAAATGAAGTCCTGATATGAGCTCTGTAGAAATTTCAGTATTGAGTGAAATGACTGCAGTTTATATGCAGCATAATGCCAAAGACTCATCTGGAAGAGAGAACAATTTTTTTCACTCAAAACCCTCCTTTTGATCCACATGGGTAATGCTCCAAGTGTTATGTTAAGCAACCATTATTCTAAGAGAGCCAGCATTAAGAATCCTGAGCTTAAACTGTCACTTCATGAGGCAGATTTATGGCTTATGACAGTAATTGCTCACACCAAAGGAGCGAGCCGGTGCTCCATCCAAGCACAAAGAGATACTGCCATTAGATGAGGGTAGGGATCTGATAATACCTGGGGTTTACAACTAGAAAATTACCTTTTATTTAATTTTTTTTTTTAAAAAGGCATACTGTACACAAACAGTCAGTTGTTCATGTAAATAAACATAAATGCTGGCGGTTTTGTTCAGCTTTGTTTTTTTCTAAAGTAACTTGAATCACTGTCAGCATGGTGCACTTGTTCCTCTGTGTTTGACTTTGTGTTGCTTTAAATGAACTGATTAAATCTTAATTTATTTTGTATTTCCTGAGTATATGTGATCATTATAAGTGCTAAAAAGAGAAGTGAACGTAAAAGCAAGGCAGAGTAAAACATCTGTGAGAAGGAACATAAATCTTGTGTCTGTAAATTGCTGGATTGGGAGCTTTGGAAAAGGCAAAGACCAACTCTATGCACCCAGAAAGTCAGTTTTGAAATTTTAATATGGACTATTAAGCAAGGAAAAATAGAAAGGCTGTGTGATTGTGAAGTGACATGCTAATAAAAATAGATAAAATTAGGTCCCATCTCCATCTCTCTCTCCATTTTCGGTTTAAAGATCTTTTCCTAACATTGCAATATGTCCTCCCTCAGAAAACTGAATAAGCACAAAATAAAACAGCTTTATAAAGTCTACTGTCTGCTATGTTTTTCCAGGTTCTGCTCTGCCAGTAAATCCAAGCATGATCTGAATGGTAAGAGCAAGTTTATGGACAATGAATAATAGCATGACATAACTAATTAATGCTATTTCAGTCCAGACTGTTTAAACAATCAAGCCTAATTGTGCTAAACAATGTGATGGGTTTTTATGGACAGCAGTGAATGAGCAAATCCAATGGAGATTTAAAGCTAAATCCAGACTAATTTATGCTTTATGGGTATAACAAACTCAACCCAGTACCTTCATTACTTACATCTCCCGTTGGTTCTGCTTTTTTTCCTAAAAAAAAGCCCACAAAAACAACACACAAAAAGAAACAAACACAAAAAAAGCCCACAAACTCCCCCATATGTCAAACATGCTCACTATGCCTTGTTTGGACAGGTTTTCTGTCATTGATTTAAAAACAAAAAAGGAAATGCATGCCGTTGATTGTACAGAGCAGCTCAGCTGCTGAAGGTGCAAGGATGCTTCCTGGATATTTATGCCTCCGTTAGGCAGAAATCTTGAACATGGGTAGGTTCTTCCTTATCACCTTGTGGCCAATCTTTATTTACAGGAGTAAATAAACCCCCTTATTCTGGTTAGCCTCTGACATGATCAGAGTTCTGGTTGTGTTTTAAATAAAGAGAAATCAAAATAATCAAAACTGATCACCTTCAGGCAGTCCAGTTTAATTTTGTTTACATCAATGCAAAGAGCCAGTCCTACTGTACTTCAGAGATTCCTTGGTAATGAGGAAAGGTGTGAGAAGAGAGAAAGAATAAGGATGCAGCTGAAAGGTACAGAGCAGCCAAAAGCAGTTTTGTTGAACTCATGTTCTGTGAATTTCTAATTTTATCTTTCCTCCTGCCAAACCATCCAAACTCCATCACTACAGCAGCAGGTCATGAGTGTTCATCTTTCAACACCAACATTTAATTTCTTCCAGTTTGGCTTTGAAATCACTTAAAGATGTGTGATGGTCCCAGCCCAGCTCTCTGCACAGTGACAAGACATTGTGACTCTCACCTGACAGTGGTTCATGCTCTTGCCAGGCACAGCCCATCTTGTCCATCATAAACTCAAGGGAAGTGTTGGACTGCCGGAAATAGCTAACTTCATATTAGGAAAGGAATTACTGCTGAGTAATGCTAAATTTCAGGTCTGAAATAGACATATCTGTGTAATTTTATACCATATGTCAATCTGAAGCATTACTGTGAACAGATAAACCATTGAAGTACACAAAACTCCTACGAAAGGTTTTTATTGCCTTAAGAGATTTATTCAATATTTAAAGAGACTTATTACCTTTCTCTACCTTACTTTCTTTTTAGTCAGTCCATTTAAGCACAAATCTAGTTAAATGTGCATTTAATCTTCATTATAGCAAGATAAAGCTGATAGTAATTGTCCTTCCAATCAAACCACGTAACAGAGCTCTGCAGGATTTCTCTTCCGCAATACTCGGTCTGGGCAGTAATTTATGTCACTTTTGGTACTTGCGTTCTTCTCCATAATGAGATTTTTAAGTGTCCTACCTGACATTTACATTCCTAATGAGATTTCCACACCTCTGCTGGGGTCCATAAAGACCAATATTAATAGCTCAAGCTGTTTCACTGGATTAAAAAAAGTTTGAATTTACTTTTATATAATGGCCAAGTATAATAGCACTTTCCAGTTCAAATACACTAAACACACATGACTATAAAGTACTTCACAATTAAACACATTTAACTTGCCCAGAGTAGAAAACCACTCATATTTGTTAACTGTTTTAGCAGTTCTTCCCTGCAAGAACCACAAAAATCTTCTCACCCCAGGTATTCCTGGCCTTTCTCTTTATCCCACTTGGTTTTCTGTCTCTTCTCTTTGTTGCTCTAAGCTCCACAGGTGGAAGAAGGGACAGTTATTCCTGCTGGTACTTAGGAAACCAGACGAGGTTTTATTTTTGGAGAAGCAGGGAAGAAATACCCAGGCTGGCTGTTGCATCTGGAGGACCAGAGCTTACAGATACTCACACTCCTGTGTGCAGGAGTGAGGTTAGAGGTGGATGAAAACTATATGGAAGGGAAAAAGGTGAGCTGGTCCTAAGCTGGGTCTGCCTCTTCTACTGCCTTTTAGCACACCAGAAACTCCTCTTCTGTTTCAAGGTGTCTGTGAAGAAAATACTGCTTAGTGTTCAGAGAGAAAGGGGAAGTGCTCTGTGTTTGCTGCCTGAGAGGGTCTTGTTTGCTTGTTTTGAAGAGACTGAAAATGTGTGATTACTCTTCTGGTTATGACAGGTGAATGAGCAAAAGCACAGGGAGGGGCCCTGCATTATCTGCAGTGTTTGGTCCCTTAATAGCAGGGAGGGGCTTGACAATTTTGTTTTGATTACACTTCAGTGCTGATTCAGTCAGTAACAAGTGGTTTCAAAGCACAGGAGTTCAGACTTCCCTAATGAACGGATTTTTCAATCATCATGCAAGAAGGATATTTTAACACCCTACCTCTTAACTTTAACAAAACTATATTTAAGTTACCTTGCATTTACTGCAGGATAAAATACCGAATAGTGAGTGTAACATGAGAGAAAACACTGAAATCTTACCAAGCAAGGCCACAATTCCTGTCCACAGGTTGTATAACTGAGGAAAATTTTCTTACAGTAGACTCCAAAACCAGCTTAAACAGGGAGATGTGCTGCCTATTTCAGCACTCTTGCATTTTAGGTACAGAGAATATTTTTACCTGCTGATATCACTTGTATGTTCTGACATGTCTAATAAATAAATACACATTAGCAGAGTAATCATCACCCCGTGTTATAATTTCTCACCTCTAAGAAATTAATGTGCATAATTTGTTTCTGTTTACATGCAATATTGGAATGGCACAACAGCTGAAGCAAACGTAGCGTATTTTCTGAGTGCCAGCCAGGGCCTGGGTGCTTTCTGCAATATTAAGCATCAATCCTTCACCAGGATAAAAAGCAACCAATATTTTTTTTCTCGTGGTAGAATTGATTTTTGCAAATGGAGCCTGGTTCAAGTGGTGTAATCATCTTTCCTCCTTTTTGCAGTTGCTCAATGCACAACCTCATCCATTCAGTCACAATCAATTGGGTGATAAAGTATTTCCCTCCTCAGTGAAAAAGGAGAGCTTGTGCCTTGTGTACTCAGTATCAGTCATTTGTTTAATCGGCTAATAAGAGATTATTCCTCCTACAAAACCAATCTGCAGTAACTCCTTTACCTTTAGAAATTATGGCAGGCCTGCTCCAGTGATTTCAGTTCCCAGATTTCTATAATATAAATTTTTGAATGCTTGCCCCTTAAGTTTAATTGTACAGCTCTATATGAAAGTGATGTCTTTGTACAAGACCTTGCAGAGAAAACTGAACACACAAGAAAAGCTTTCCTGGTGCAGGGACAGCATATTAATTTCTGTATCTTACAGGAAGATTAAAAAATTAGGAAATTCCCAGCCTAATTTATTTAAAGAGGAATCCCTGTTTCTGGAATACTTTTTTTTCTGACCCTCTAAATTATAGCAAATATCTTCTTTATGCAGAGGTTTTGAAGAAAGCATTTCTCATATATAGGATGATGGGATGGTTTGGTCTGGTGTTTTTTCACCAGGGTTTGTAAACAGTTATTTATTATTTGAGGCTGAAATGTTAAATAATATTGATATAGAGAGTTTCATTTAAGTTATGGATATATCTGACTTTCAATTTTTAAGCGTATGCTGTTTCTTTTTAAATTGTGTCTCATGTTGTTGCTTCATTTCCCCCTTTCTCGTTTCTTGAGAGGTTTCAAGACTATTTTAGAGCTTGGGATATGACAAATGGTACTCGTGAGAATGAGCTTCCTGCCCAAACTCATGGGATATCGCTCACGCAAACTCCTAATTACTAAAATTTCTTTAATTATGCATCAGTTTATTTGTGAGTGGACACCGTGCAGCAGGTGATCTGTTTGCATGGCTGAAGCAGGTACAGAAACAACTAATCTTGGCTAAAAATAGCTGCTGTTGTCCTGTAGGTGCTGAATCCTCTGTGCACACTAAACATGAATCTGAATTTGAGCTGCTTTGATGACAACACATATGCACAGTCAGCTACGTCTCATTGATTTTTCGGGAAGTGGCTGGAATGCACATCAGTTTTCCTACAATCATCCCCAAAACGATTGATCCAGGCCCCATTTTTCACCAGATCACTGAGTGTTAATTCAATTTGATGGGCACAGCAAGCAATAATACGTCCTACAAGGAACTTACTTTCGGTGGCGTACAAAGTACATCCTTTTCATCCAAACAGGTTTTTGATGCAGATCAAATGAATTTTCATATCAAGCCTTTGCTGTCTGTCTTTCAGTAAATCGACATGGTTTTCCTTTTGCTTCTTTTGTAGTTTTTCCATGGTAATCTAGAAAATAGAACAACACAAGCTACCAGCACCACAGGCAGGCCTCCTTTTACACATACTACCAATTTCTGTACTGGAAAAGGTCTGGATTAATTAATTTTAGATAAAAGCTGAGTAATATATTTAGCAAAGCAGAAGATTAAAAAAAAAATAATAATTTTAAGAAGCATTATTTTCTACAGCATTGAAAATGCAGTACAGGAGCTGCTCAAAGAGGGAGTAAACTGGATTTGTTCCACTTTAGTCCTGAGGAAGTAAAAGGGGAAAACCAGAAATCGATTAAATATTAGATAGCAGTTAAATGTGGAGATAGCAGTTGGCCATGTAAATTCACAGAACTCTTTCTCTGGGCATTATTAAATTGGCAATAAAAAAAAGTGGACTCTACTAAGAAAAAATAAAAAATTCCATAAATAGAATATGAAGATCCAAAGAAGAAAAGCAAAAACATAAATCTTTGCCATCTATTATCTTAATTTATTTCTGTTTTCAGAAGAAAAATAAAAACTTTTGG
Organism: Callaeas wilsoni; assembly: GCA_013398955.1. NCBI lineage: Eukaryota > Metazoa > Chordata > Aves > Passeriformes > Callaeidae > Callaeas > Callaeas wilsoni. Next base: position 54,594 of record VWPU01017168.1, on the reverse strand, counting down.
GGAACAAAAGAAATAGATAGGAAATTGAACAAATTGTCATCTTTGGGAGCCCGCGTGCTAAATTAAGTGAAGTTGCCTTGACTAAATGGAAAAATCAACTTCATGTTGGTCTAGGGATATGACCTTTGGAGCCTTAATGAGAACTAGTAAAAAAATAAAGTATTTCCAGATAAATTCTTGCTGCTGTAATCTGAGAGAAGGGAAGCTAAAAGAGTACAGGGGGATTTTGCAAGTGATCAAGTGCACATACAATTAGTAGCTCATCAGGGGTTGTTAAGGACATGATTAAAGGACAGCCAATTTACTAAAGACTTAAGAGGTTAATGGTGAAGAAAAAATAAAGTGACAATATCCTCCCTTCCTCCCCTCTCTCCTTTGATTGTGATAAATGTATGCTTTCCACACATCCATGAACACGAGATTGCTGACTTTCCCTGGGAATTTAAATAAGCACACTACCTGGGAAGGCGTGCAAAGTTTTAGTTGGGAAAAAAAAAACAAGGTTGGGACGGCAGTGTTGTAATGCAGTGGCTAAAGGGGATTTTAAACTTTTTAGAAACCCAAAGCATTTTAAAAGAGTAAATTAATAATCTCTACACAAGTTGTGATGTTGTGGAAGACAGATAAACTAAAAGCGAGAGATAAAAATTCACGTTGCCCAAATGTGGGCAAGGTTAGCCACGTTTTGTCTCTGCCATTCCCTATTCCATACACTTGAGAAACTGTGAGTTAGGGTGTATTTAAGAGGATTTTTCCTCAATAGAATAATTTTAATGCCTTTTAGGTCATCACGAGATCAATGACCTTTTCCAAATGGCAAAAATAGAAGCAAGGCCTTTCTGATTGTGAATTCTTCTTCTTGCATACTTCAAATCATATCAGAAAGTCCTCAGTCTACCTCCAGAACACCCAGATTTACCTGAGCAGTGTCAAGACACTGTCTGTAGTCCCAAACGTATTCTTTCTTTATTTTAAACATGAATTACTGAACCTTACTTCAACTCGTGCTAGGAATGGAGAGGGAAGGAATAAGAAGGAGGAATGCAATTTATTACAAATTAGATCATGAGATCTTTGTAAATATTGAGGTTTAGGAGATGTTTATTCCATGCAATACAGATCCCTAGAGGTGATAAGGCTGCAGAGTCAGAGCTTTACTTAAGGCAGGCTCAGAATGGTCCAGAAGTTGTTTCTTCATCCCCTTCTCCCTTTCCCTCTCCAGAAATGCAAGGAGGTTTTTGGACCACAGGGCTGAGATATCTCCCTTGAAAAACTGCTGCTTTTAGGAACTTTTAGGACATTTGAGTACTCCAAGGTAAACCACACAGACTGAATTACATGGCTGTCTAATCTACAAGTAACTATGGGAAAAAACCCATGGTTTGCTTCTGCTTTTCTAGCTGTAGGCCAAGGCAAAGGTAAGTTTTAAGGCAAAAAAGACTTGTAAATCCTTTAATTGGCTTTGTAAAGCCACACCAAAATCTGTTGTCATAGTAGTGAGATAAATTTGTAACATACATCTCTTCTAAACACTGCTAATCTCAGTAACTTCAGGACAGAAGCAGAGGTCAGGCAAACCAGCTCAGCTGCATCAGAGAGCACCATTTCTGCACAGGAATTTCAGTCAGCTGTGAGAAAACTTGAATATTTATCCATTTATAAAGCTACAAAGGCAAATTTGATAAACACAGCAAAGGGAAGATCAAGATTTCAGCTTGAAATTTCTCACTCCTCAGCCCATGAAGGAGGGAGGAGCGAAGATGTTCACAAGATTTTGTTTCTCGTTACCTTACTCTGCTTTGATTGGTAAAAAATTAACTCATTTTCCCAAGTTGAAGCTGTTTTGCCAGTGATGGCAGCTGGTGAGTGATCTCTCATGGTTCTTACACCATGATCCACAAGCCTTTTGGGATATTTTCTCCCACTGTCCAGGTGAGGAGGGAAGTGATAGCCTGGCTTTTCTGGGCTCTCGGTGCCCAGACAGGGCCAACACACCACAGATACCAATTATTAGATTTAACCTGGATCAAACTCAAATAAATCACAATCCTGGGAAGAACTGGGTTCAGCTTGGGGGAACATTCAGCCATGGGAGCTAATTACAGTGATGACAAAGAGCTTTCTGAGAACAGCTGCAGCCCTGTCTCTGAAGTATGCCCAAGTGTTACTCCTATCACTTCTCTGACACTTAAGGGAAAATATTACCAATAGTGAGCTGACCTAAGGTCTCATCCTGCATGATTCTGACTCCATAATGTCCCTGTGATGATTACCAGGGAGTTAATTCTCAGCTGTCCTATTAAAACCCCATAAGCCACCTAAGAGGGTCAGAGAGCATCTGGGGTTCTCCTTTAACTGCTATCGTAAAATCAGAAGCTGAGTTTACAAAGGATGGTCACCATGAAAAGAGTCTCTCTGGATACAATTTAACACATTTTGTTCCATGTCCTGAGGGTATTCCCAGCACGAGGAGATAAAGAAGCAGTTGGGTTTTGGATGAAGATCAGGAATATCTAGAGAAGAGGCAAAGAAATAATTCTGATGACAACAGCATTAGAGTTTATTTCCACACTACAATAAACTCAGCTCAGGTGAACCTAACCCTGTATTTCTTGAGTTTGTTTCTCTCAAAAAATGAGACAACTTAGTCAACAAAGCAATTTTTCCTTAAAATACAAGCATGTGATTTTGACAAAAGTTTTTACCTGGAAACACTTTGAATATTCATTTCAATGTATTAAAAACCAAGATCGATGGTAAATGGAGTTTTAAAGTTATTTTTCTAGGCAAACTAAAATTCTATTTGCATTTAGTGAATGAAATACTCACTTCTATTGTGTCCTGTGGATAGTTATTTAGCAGACATTACTTTCCCAGCAGAGCATTTTAATTTGTACAGTATAGCTTTTCCTTTTGATTGGCTCCAATGATTACCTCTCCCTCATATACTATATTAAATAATTTTATTAAAAAATAAAATTTAGAGGAGAAAAGTTTATTGAAGATGGACTATTGTTAAGAGCAATGCCAGACCACTAAGTTTGATTAATTTGGATAATTTTAACATAAGAGAAACTTTGTTACTGAAGTGTCATTCCTGCATTTATCCATAGCATTCTGAGAAGTTTGAGGGCTACTGCATGATAAAACTCACGCATCTTCCATTTAAAAATACACAATATTTTCATATACCTTAACCACCCTTTCAATTGAAACAAAAAACCCCTCCAAAAACAACCCCCAAACCAGACAGACAAAAAAACCCATCTCAAAAGCCAGAGTTATTAATTGTATCTGTCAGAAACAATGCATCTTCCTTAGAAGAGTAAGTTTGCAGTCTCTCACTCATAACTATGTGGGCTTATAATAGAGCAGCTGCCCCAAAGCAATACATGGCAGAATGACAATGAGGTCTCACAAAGACACAGCCCTTTTTAGCAGCATTCAACTGGGAGAAAACAAATAAAAGACCCAAGTTTTGCATTATCTACTCGGTGTAGTCACAAAGTCTAAGGAATTTCAAGCAAAGTTGTTCTAGAAAGGTAAGGAACATTTCACTTAGCTTATGTGAAGCTCAGTACGTGAAATTCAAACTATAAAGCATCATAATCTTTATAGAGTAACATAAAACCAGCCTATGGAGTCGAAACAATGATTTAAATCTACCTACAAAGTTGCTTTACATCACTGACATTTCATTCTCCCATGCACAAACTCTCTTTCTCCCAGAACATTTTGGTTTTCAATTCAGGTCTTTCCCATCTGAGCAACAGAAGCTAACCTGACATCTTGTGTCCTCTGAAAGATTTGTTAGGGAAGCTTATTTAATTTATGATTGTAAAAACAGTCACCCGGTACAATATTTGGTTCTATTATCATTATTATTTATTATTTATATACTTTATTTACTAGAAGACATTTTCTGCAGCATGGACACTAAACTGGTGGCATAAGATTCCTTTGAAAGTACTCAGAGACCAACCACCACAAGAAGTTGCTATGAGATTAGAAAATATCTTTTTGACAGCAAATTTTTAGTGTTCAGCTCATGATAGCGTTTCCTCCAAATATTTAACATATTCAAAGGATTTTCTTCAAAAAAGTAAACTACAGGACCCTTGTTTTTTTTTTTTTTCATTCCCATCAATCACAGGTAAAATAATTGTACAGCTTCTTTCAGAGTATAACATTTATATTTGCATTATGCTGGTTATCATCCTCTCCAATCTCTGCTATGGAAATATCAGGGTACAATTATGAGAGTTATCTTTATGCTATAACCCAGACATGCACTTAAGCAGATGTTCAATTTCATGCTTATTAGTAGTCTCATTGAAGCAATGATACTGAATTCTATTATCTGTCTACTTTGCTCTTTTACTCCTTTTACTTCCTTCTGTATTTTAGTATCCAGGGCAAAATGAACATATTTCCTACATATGTTTTCCAAGAGTTGCCTTTAGCTATCCATATTGTAAATTTAAGCACTGCTTTCTTCAATAGCTTACTGTATTTAGTATAAAATGATGCCTTTTTTACAGCTTTCTGCTCCATATTCTGTGCAAACTGATACAATATCAGGCTAAAATCCACGTTTTAATGCCTTATCTTGGCTGCTGAGTGGCTTATATCCCAAAATCCGTTTGTATCATCCTGCTCTTGCATAGGTGGACCCAACCACTGCTCCAGGTGTAAATAGAATTTATTTCCCATGTCAGAAGTTAATTCCCCGTCGATACAGGAATGTATTCCTGCTTTTTTCAGCTCATCTCTCAGAGAAGAAATGCTGCATTGTTAGAAGCCAGCAGCACCCACGGATACCCTCCAAATGGCTCCACAGAGAGCCCAAGCTTCCTGCAGGAGCATCTGGATTGCTGCTGAAAGGCCATCTGTGTTTCACCGGGAACAGGATTATAAAACTATTTGCCAGATAGAACCTTAGGAGATTTTTTTTTTCCTCCTGCCCCCAAAAGTAAGCTCTAACTCTTAAGAGTAGTATCTGGAAAATGGGTCTGTAATAATGACACCTGGAATTCAGGCATTTCTCAGTGTTTAAACAAATGTTCATGAACAAACTTTGGTGCACTGTTCTTAATTTTTTTTTTTTGTCCATTCCTTCATTCTCTCCCCTCACTTGCATATGGAAATCACATCTTAAACTTGCAGGCTTTTTCAGTGCCACTTTCTCTCTTATTTAATAAAAAAATTAGATCAGTCCCTAATTATTTGGGTCCACTAAACAGTTTTTGAGAGGAAAGAGGCCTTTACAGTTCTGTTTAAATAATTGGAGTGTGCCAGCACATCCCACTGGAGGAGATGTTCCTCTCAACAGATTTGGTATGTAAATATGTGATTGGGCTTGTTATAATGGGAAGAATGACTGAGACTTAAGTAAGAGCCAGGACAAAATATTAGTTGGCATCTGGAATAAACAGAGTATCTCAGAAGACGGGCTGATCATACAGGATCAAATTATAATGGGCTACACATCCACCTAAAAACAGAGTACAAAGAAGCATTTTCTTTCCTTAGAGTCCAAACTTGAGGGCTGAGGGAATAAAGGAAGAGAGGGGTAGAGAAAGAAAGTGTAACTCTTATTTTCACAATATCTTGTTTTGGCAACAACGAATACTGTACGAAATTGAAAACAGAAAAAATTAAAAGGTAATGAAAACCATTTTTTTTCCGAGAAGGATGCAGTGATCTAGAAGAGACAAATATCACTTGCAATTCAGAACACTGCTGAAAACCATACATAGTTATGTCAAGTGGAATTATAAAAAATTTCAGTGAGGTCCAGAAAAAATAAGAAGGAAAAAATTTTTTTAAAAAAGCTCATTCTTGTTTAAGCCTGAGTTTCCTATGAGTTTATTCATTTGTAATAAAATGAATAAAATAATCCATTTAGATTAAGGACCCTTTGATAATGTCGGGGTCATTGTGGTAGACCTGGAATAAGAGCTGGGTTGGATACAGACAGGCTGTGGCAGAGAGGAATAGCACCAAGTTCTGCCTCACAGAAGGAAATTTTCAGCTCCTCCAGATGCATACTCACAAAAGCAGAGCTCAGCTGGGAAATATTCTGCCAAAAAGAAGTGTGAAGAGATGACATCTTGTCTTGATAAGTAGATGAGCACTTCCTCTAAGGGTTTATAGAATAACCCTGAATGCAGCTATTGCAAATTAGTTCCTCCTAAATAGAAAAAGGATCAGAATTACACTTTGTTGGCCTGGTCTTGAAAAGAGAAGAGAAAAATTAACCCAGCTCTGAATTCAGCTGAATCCGAGCTGGAGTAGTTGAGGTACATGAAGCTCCAGGAGGATTTGGTTCTCTTTAGGGAAAAATGCTACAGTTATGAGAAATTTTTAGAGTGAGGAAGGACTGGGGACAATGGAAAAGTGGGAAAGATGGGAAAAATTGCAAATCTCGAGAAGAAAACTGGGAACAAACTGAAACCCTACACAGAACGGAAGAAAATAGTTCCCCAGACAGACAAAGCTACTTTGGACATCAAGACATGTAACAATAAAGCAAGAAGAGCCAGCATCAGTGCCAAACTGCATAAAGTAGAATATCAAGAGGAAACAGAGCTACAGAGATACAAACTGGTAACAGCATTGCTTGATGTGAGCCAGAGGGACTGGAAGATATCCAGTCCAGAAGATTGGAACAAGCTGCATATGAAGTTGTATGTACAGTAGCAAGGATGTTTAAGCAATCTATTACAATGCATGGAGTTGCCTGTAATTAGAAATCTGCAAATGCAGTAACTTTGGAAAGGAAATGCTTTGATGACTAAAGTTTTAATAACACATAAAACTCTGGCTCAGGCCCTAAAGGAGGAAGGGTAGAGTACAGCCAAATTTAAAAGAAAGAGTTTGATCCTGACTGACCTTGTATATTTTCTTTCATAGCATACCTGACTTCCTAGAAGGAACAGAGAACAAAGGGATCCTCTATTGGGATTTAGCAAAGCATCTTGACTTATTGGCACATCAAAGTTACTGGCTAGGTTGAAATTTAAGAGAACAAGAGGAGGATTGTGCCCCCCATAACGTTAAAGGGAAGAGCTACTGACTGGAGGGAGCCGAGTGCTACAGCTCCTCACGGAGCAATCTGGGGACAAATTTTGCTGAGATCATTAATAACACGTTAACCAAGGGCATACCAGCATCTCCACATTTGGAAATGCTATCTACCAGGGGCCTGCAGGAAGCACTGGATGGTCTTAAGGAAGAGAATAAAAGAAACTGCATAAAACAAAGTGAAGGGTTGTGCCTTTGGGGACCAACAAATTTGGCCATCAGCACAAAACAATGAAGACAAGCCTGTGCATGCTCCTCAGTCACAGGACATTATGAACCACGAGCGTGACGTGTCTGAGGAGGAATTGAAAGCAACCCTTGGGCCCAGTGAGAGATAAATCACGGCCAGCCATGCACAAGGAGGGCAAAAGCTGAAGGAAAAGGCTACGGCAATTTTATGTGAAGAGGTGAAATGAGCTGGTTTGTTCAGCTTTGTGAAAAGCTGACAGGGAATGGGACTTCTTTCTCTAAATATAATAAGAGCAAAGTAAGGAGCATAAAGCCAGGGTGTAAAAGGACAAAGCCAACACAAGAACAAAGGATGTCATGAGCATATTCAAAACAGAAATTAAAAGAAGGTATATAACCACTAGGTAATGAGGTTTGAACAGCTTTCCAAGGAAGCAAATTAGATCTGTTTCTAAGGCATCCTTTCTGAATGCAATTAAAAAATAAATTGATGTTTACTAGATTTTAATCTGCTTCCTCAGGCCTTTTTTTTTTTTCCCTGGCGAGGCAAAAATAGGATACGGACTGTAATTGATTTAATTTCTGCTTTTTCCTTGTTTGTTTAGGAAAAGTCTGATTATTTCAGCATTGGAAAAGCTTTGAGTATTTTGGGAGTTTATCTTAACCTCAGTCGCATATATTTTGTATGAAATGTTTTGATTGTATCTCCACCAGCTCTTCATCAGAAATTGATCATAGATATTACAAATCACATGAAGCAACTGTTCAGAAGTATTTCTAATGAGTACCATGGAAAGGCTACAAGAAATTCTAGCACTCCAGAATGATGCAAAAATAAATCCAGAATGATAAAAAAGTAAAATCTTACAGCCTTAGTGCATCCATGTTTCATTCCTTTAGATCCCAAGGCCTCAGAGTCCTCCCAACCCCTGTCTGCTAAAATTTGAATTACAGATTTGCCAGCTCTCTGGTTTTTCTGTCCTTGTTTATAAACTATTTGAAATATTTTCTTCTGTTTCAATAGAGCCAACACTGGTACAGAAGTAGTAATTATCTAGCACCAAAATGCGAAATGCTGACTTTTGTGTGCATATTTTGAAATTATTTTTTAAAACGAAAAATTTTTACTGTCAGTCATGTGGAAAGTTCCTGTAGAGTGTGAAGGAAATAACATAAAGGGTTATTGGTCACTTTGCTGTGTATGTACTGCCTAATTCCTTTTGCCATTCCTGCTCAATATCAATTTAATCTTTGAGATTGGGAATGCAGAGCAACATTTTAACAGTGCAGACCAATTCTGCCTTGCCTGATTTGCTGATGCTGTATGGAGGCCACAACAGAAGGCCTCAGGTCAGTGGGATCTGAATTAATTGTTTTCTGCAGATTGTTAGGCCTAATCTGTTTCATCCAGTGCATTCAGCATGCAGAGAGCACGTATGAAGTTTTCAGGAAGCCTTTCATATTCAAATCAAGTAAACATCAAGCCATATACATTCATGAATACAGCAGTAATTACCATGCTCTGAGGACATGCTGAAATGACATTATCACTTGTCAGCAGGATACCACTGGCTGCTGTCATTGACAACTCACATTTAGCATCAATGTTAAATAGTCTGCTTATTAGTTTGTTAATGACCCGAAAAAATCAATGATTTAAAGCACTTTAGGATATAGGATGGTACCTTATAGGTTTGGTGGGTAGCCATGAAGGCAGTGTGTATACAATAAAATACTAATTCAAAATAATGGGTGACTTAATAGGAATAGATTGCACCCACAATTGGAAAATGAGATGATGATGATCATAAAAACAGAAAAACAATTATATGACACTATTTGATCTACAATATTAGAAGGGAAGATCAGCACAGTCACGCCTACTCCTTTCCTAATAAGATTACAGTAAGACAAGAAAATATCTTACAGAACCCTAAATAGTTACTTCGTTACTTTATTATCCAAAACTTGTTAGAAGTGGCTGCCCTCCCTCTTTCTTCTGGTAGAAAAAGCTAGAGAAACAGTATTGATAATGAAGAAAAGAGATTTATTAAGCAAATCTCATGGCAGCATTCTGAAAGGTGATGGGTTCTTGGGGTCTTTTCCCCATTTAATAATAAAAAAAATTGGTTTATTCTTCTCCAGTGCAGTAAAGGCCTAGGAATCTTTGAATCCACTGAATGCAAATGCCTTCTATTTTTAAGGAAATACTACCAGAAAGGAAAGCAGCATTTCCAATGTGTCCTGGTTACTTTGCACACACAGTTTTAACTCACACAAATGTGACAGTAAAGTTTTCCACATGTATTGTGCCCTGACTCCATCTGCCGTAATAAACACACACTAAATAAACTGCAATATGCTGAACCAAGAACTATAATTATTTTTCTTTTCAAGAAAATTTCTTTTTCTCCCCCTTTCAAGAATTTCTTCATAAATTTCTTTTAACTACTGGGGTATTTTTCCTTACAGGACTTTGAATAACGCAGAGCACTTCAGCTCAAAGAGAGAGAATTAGAGATTTTTGAGTCCTGGAACAGACAAGATCTATCTGAGCTGCTACACCAATAGCAATGGGAAAATAAAAAAATATATTTGCAGAACTTCCTCTTCACTTTTCAAAGCAGGATGAAACTGGAAATATGAAAAAATCAACACAAAATCATTTTCTCACTCATGCAACACAGAGACCTTCCAGATATGGGTAGAATTAAGAACATCTAGAGTAGGTCTAGGGAACAATAAGATTTTCCATTAACATCATTCCTAATAGATGCTGTGAAAGAAAGAATGCTATAACTTCTAGTGTCAATAAGCTGTCTGTGGGAGGGGGAATTTGTCTTCTGCAGGATTTGATGTGGCTATCACAGGGACAGATCCGACTTCATCTAATGGGCGTAACTATTTATGACTAGTGGTAGTCTCTCCAGTGAGTAAATCCTAAGTGGTTGTCACTCAAAACTAATGTATATTTTTCGTATGCATGGCCTCTTTCTTTAGAAGTGTCTGCTCTGTGCATATATAGCAGGAGAGATGAAAAAAAGAGAACAGAACAAAAACTATGGATATGAGATTCCCCACGTTTGTTTATTTCGGTTGCCATGAAGCTTTTCCAAAGAGAACAACCTGGAAACATCAGCAGTATTTTGCAATGCTTTGACCAAGGTAGTGTTTAAACTTAGATCTACAAAAAAATCAGAATTTATGTATCAAGTCAGTTTCTTCCTCCTTTCAGCTACCTCAAGAAAAAAAAGAAAGTATGCAGGAGGTAAAAACTATGAATTTCTCAAGTTTCATCTTGATGTATTTTATTAGCCACCTCAGATGAGGGAGGAGAGCGGCAGGTGCAGTTAAAACCACATTTAGCATTTATTATTTTTTTAAAAATAAGGAAACTATACAGAAGCACCACAAAATTATGGAGGTAAGTGTCATTTCAAATTCAAAGAAACCAAATCTCAGAAACAAAAAGTAGCTTGAAAGGCTCAGCTCATCTGCTATTAATAAAATGCCATCTGCCATTTTATGGTGCACATATAAACAGCAACAGAGAGATGCCAAGGTAATTTAGAATTTCTGACTGCAGCTAGGCCAGACCTAATTTCATTCAAGGGATAAATGAGGAAGTCTCCCTTTGCCAACTGACAAATGTAATGATTCATGATTAATGAAATCTTTTCTACTCAACAGGCTTCGCATGCTTCACATGCTTCATTGTTATCAATGGAGTGAGGGAAACTGTACTTTCAGAACTGGGCACAGCAGAGAAAACAATGCACCCCGAATGACTTGGATCAAATTCTTGCTGAAAATCAGAGTAAGTAGTGATTGGAGAACCAGTAGCTGTCTCTGCAGAATTCTAGCACCGTGTACTCAATCCAAATATAACTATTAAAGTTAAATTTGATTGGAGGAAATTGAAATTTATAATTTAAAAAAAAGTTTCTGTGGTAGAAACTTTATTTTCATGGAAATTTTTTTCCAAAAATATTTCTATTTGATGGCAAGCTTCGAGGGAATAAAAGTGATATTTATGAAAGACTCTTATTACCCTTTTAAATCAGCATTTAAAAGGTAAGCGTAGCACTTCCTTGATTTTATAATGAAGCTACACAAGCAGATAAAGCCAAATCTTGCCTGCTGAGTATATTGTTCCCTTAAAACAAGACTTTCCTCCCTGCAGAACCCCTGCACATAAAGAGGGGGTTAGACTCTTGCTTGCCTCATATTTCTTACACTGAAAAGAACTTTTGTCTTCCATGCATCATAATCTCTAACAGAATGGGAAAATATGTGTGGTCACATAAGTAGATGATGTTTAAATAAAGGAAGAAGAGTAGGTGTCAATCAGCAGGAACCATAAACTGATTAGAAAGATTAGTGTTTGTAAAAACATGAATGATTAGAGATTGATATGGTGTGTACAAGCACCTGAGTTTTGAAAGACTATGTTCTAAATAAAATTTCATAGTATTCTCCTAACTTACACTATTTCACCAGAACAGCAGCTGGAGGTAAGTTTAGACTAAAGCCCAAAATTTGAGAAGTGGTTTTCAGACCCTCCAAAAAGCTGTGACAGGAAGAAAAACTGAGTCCTTTTGCAGTCTAGTACCGGTTGAAAATTTAACACTGCCCAGAATCCCATATAGCTTAGGCTGGTGGGTTGGTGGCCAAAATTTGAACCTGCAAAGATAGTTCAGATTTTGCTGCCAGAACACCAAAGCTTTTGAATAAGCATTGTGGATGCTGAACTCACACAGCAGAAATTAGTCATAATAGATGGAACATAACAGGGGAGGCTAGGGTATTTTCTTCATAAGGGAGGTCAGATACATCAAAACGCATATCAATGATAGAGAAATCACTTCAAGCTTACTTATAAATGTTTATTTCTTGCAATCACTTCATGATTAAAAGCAGAATTGTACAGTGCTCCAAATGTACAAATTCTATTGACCTGATTGTGATTTTTTTTCCTGAGCAACATAAACCTTTAAAGTGAAAAGATTATAAACAGATATGCCCAATAAACATTAGAGACACTTGCATGTCAAGTTCATTTTCCATGTGTCTGTGATCATCTCTTCCAAGCCATACTGCCAGAAGAGCAAGAGAAACCAGGTCAGCAAGTGCACATCCCCTGAAAGGATGTCTTGGGCTTTTCTGTAATGAATCTTTTCACAGTCACCTTTAGTCAGAGGTAAATTTGCATTGTTCTTGTACTAGGAAAAATCCTTATAAAAGTTCAGTTGTTAAGCTAGAACACTCAAAGTTTCAGCATGTGCATTGGAAAAGACATAGAGTAACTCTTTTCTTATAACTACTTGGCATGACCACTTCATGGCAGCCATTACTATAATATGAGTGGTCTGTAAACAATGTTTATTTCATAATCTAATTTTAGTGGCTTCTTTGGATCAAGTAGAAACTCAGAAGAGAGAAGAATTAAAACCAATAGAATAGCTGAAAAATAATTACACCAAGAGACAGTGCTCATTCTAATCTGTAAGGTCATATCCAAAACCATTAACACTTACAGGACAACTTTTTTCATTGAGGCCAAATTCAGATTTCCACCACATAAAAATGTAAAAGCAATGCAAAGACAACCTATGTCTCAGAGAAGAAAGAATTCCTTCATTTCTCTCTTTTTGACCCATTTTTGAGAGTTTGGTTGTTTGAGGATAAACCCGTACACCTTGTAAATCATCTTGTGCACCAAACCTTAAATATATAAGACCTACTAAAATAAATGAAGAATTACCATGGGCAGCAAAATGTGGCTCTATAAACTTATTTTTGGAAAAAATACATGACAGTTCATTTGTAGTTAATACTGCTGTGGTCTGGTTTTGTAAAGTTATCATCAATTGCCAAGAAAGAGAAATAAATTAGGCATGTCATCAGCTATGTCCATCTGCAAAGATTCAGTGTTATCACCTGTTTCTTCTGAGCCACTCTATAATTAATTGGGATGATGACCCACATGAAAATACAACACAGCACAGTAGAAGGAATGTGAAGAAACCTGGAACGCTGTGTTAATTCATTAGTAATCATAGCTGGGAATGTACCATCTGAATGGCAGGTATTTACTTCAAGTTAAAGCATGGAATTTCCGTGCCACTAAATAATCATAGTCTTGTGCCATATTCAAAATAAAACCATTTCAATATCAAGGCATAGGAGCTACTCTGAAGAACTTAATTGCTGGAATGGTTCCAACACAGCTGTTCATTCCAAGGAGCCTTGAAACTGTTAACACTTATCTAAACAGGAAAACACCATGAAATAAAACTTTATTTACAAACTCACACTGCTGCAAAAGTGAACCCTCCTTAAACTTTCAGGTTTTGGCACAATTTCTCTAGAATATTTGGCAGAGCTCATTACAGCAACGTGCAGTCCTGCGATTGTTGTTTCTCCCCATTTCAGCAAAAAGAGCCCAGAACTTCAAAGGGAAATGATTGCAAACAGTCTGCAAACTTCTGCCTACAGGAGACCTAAAGGGAATAAATCTCCTACCCAAGTCTTCGTCATCTCAGTTTAAAGTACATAAGTGGAAATCTTGACAAGGATTCCAGCAGGACCAAGGCCACAAAAAATAAAGGTGCAGATATTCATCTTGAAACACTCTGAAATAAGTTGGGACGTGGCTATTTATTTAGCCCTGTGCAGGTTCTGGCCAGCCTCAGCACAAGGCTGCCAGGAATGTGGCCAGAAATGGAGCAATTCAAAAGATGGGGTAGGCAACACCCAAGAGGCCCAGGAAATTAGAACAGATTTGTCCTCTCATTTACGCTGGGGTAATATGGGAAATCAGATCCAAGAGGTGGCTTCAATAGCCATGCAGTCTCCCTTCCCTGAGATTTTAATTTCTGAAGGCAGAGGACAAATATGTCATCCTTCTTTCTGTCTACTCTATTCTCATGCAAATGGCATGGAGTGCTTTCCTCTTAATTACCCACCTTCTTGCCAAAGCTGTCAAAAAAAAAGAAAAGCTAACTTTTTGGATTTATTTTATTAAACTTTTAATATTCAAATTTATGTGAGTCTTCAAGCCTAAATCCTCATTAGAGCTTATCAAATAATTAATGCTCCAGAAATTAACTCACTGAAACAACAGGCACAACCCTCATCCAATTAAGCAGATGGATAATCCAGAGCAGAAAAAAAACCCCCAAACCCACAACCAGCAAACAGCTAGAACCCCTTTGCTGCATCCATGAAGGAAAAGCATAAAAATGTAATGTACAAAGCACCTTTTAAGCCTATGAAAGTCAGCTGTCCACTAAAGTGTCCTGCATATGAGAGGATGTAGGTGATAGTCCCAATTTCAGTGAAAAGTCACAATGCAGATTTACAAAGTTGTTACCCCTTGAGGAAGCTGGTAAAAATATCAATCCTCTCCTTTTTTCTTTTTTCTTTTTTTGTCTATTTTTTTGCTTTAGAGATGTGTGGCTCATGAGTTCCAAACAAAACATTGAAACACGTCCAATAACTTCAAATTCCGTTTGGGCATCATGATATGCCTAACTAATAAATCTCATCCACTTTCTGCACTGAATCAAACTTGTGAATTTGGTGAATACGAATAATCAGTAAACCCTGAAAACACTGAAAAGTGCCTCCTGCCCACCTGGAAAGCCCCATGCTGTGGAGGCTCTGACAAATGGTAGAAATTCAGAAAGACTCGGGGAATTTTTCTCTGGAAAGGTGGTACTGGAAGTTCACCCCAAGATGCTGAGACTTAAAAAACTCAGGCTATTTAACTCCTTATCAGACAGGCTCTCTGAAGTTAAGTGGGCTAAGGCATGAGATTATTACATGTGGCATTTCCCTACAGCAAAATTTAGACAAAAATACACGTTAAAAAAAATCCTGACAGTGCCACCAGTGGCTCTCTGTTATCTGAGGCCTCCCTTTTGTCCATATAAACAGCTGATGAAGAGATCACAATCTATCTTAAGCCCAGGAGAAAGACCAAACAGAATGTGAGTTTTGGCTGTCTTCCACCTAGTCAGTGACAAGAAAAGACTTGAGGCAGAAAATCTTACTATTCTGGCAAGAAACCTCTTTTTTACCATTAAACATTTCTGGCTGATTTTCCAAGGGGAAAAAAAATTTTTAAAAAATAAATTGAACAAGAAGTGCATATAAAATTAGATTACCTGGAGACAGCTTTAATTTCTATAAAACCATAAGAAGTTTTTATGTGACTGTTTAATCTTTTAACAGCTGCTTCTTTAAGTACTCATTTGCACTAAATATATCACATGTCACCATACTTATCATCTTCCTGAAACAAAAGAACATCTTCCAAAACGACTATAGCTAGCAATATTAAAGCAGCACCTACTGGCATCATTATATTTAAGTATCTGAAATAGACATTACTGTCAGCAGAAATTTTTTAAACCTTTCTCCCTTCTTTTCCTTACAAGAGGTTATTAGAGTTACTTCAGTGTCCTATGTCCTGTGATAAAATGCTGGAAATGAACTCTTAAAATTGGCAATAAATACCTATAGCCCATGAATCTGAGTTTCTCAGATCATTTATGTAACTTTAAAAATTGGGTTCAGAGCACATTCTACTGACTACCTTGAAATTCTTAGCAGACTGCTGACACTGTTGTTCAAGTTTCCTGGAAAGAAAAAGAAAAGGCAAGGGCGAGATTCACCCAGAACACAGGTTGATCTCCTTACCCACATTGACTGGGGATTTCTTCTGCATGGGCTTTTGCTCTTAAGTATATTAACTGACGTGGAACGAGCAGTCAGGTGTAAATTCACCAGCTTCTGTCCACAATTTTTGGTGATGGGGTGGTGCTTGAATGTTGGCATTATTTATGAACAGCAAAATCAACTTAGGCACACTGTTAAGGAATAAAATCCTAGGTTATTTGGGAAAGATGACGTTTCAGGGGCATTGACAATCAGGTCAAAGTGAAGTTTCTGTAGGGATGTTGCTTTGCACCCTTCTCAGCATCCTGAGGCTCTCAAGTCCCTCAACAGAGGATACACCAATTAAATTCCTTATTTTTTCAAACTGAACTGCTGTTTTCCTCCATCGAAAAATTATTACCTTTATTTAAATAATTTAAAGAGTCGCTGTTGCCCAAGATGTTAATAAGAGGGACCAGAGTTGAGCTAGAAAGTATTTTTTGTGACTTTACCTCAACCCTCTGACATTTATGTTTTCATTTGCATGCCCTGCCTTGCATCTAAAACGTTGTTTGTGTTGCCCAGAACGTTCTTATTTTGATCATAATCCTACTGTCATATAAAGATATGTGACCTCACCCCAAAAATATGAGTATAGAGCCTCCTTTTAAAGCAGAGAGAAAAGTTTCTGCCCCACAGGTATTTCCACTTCCCCTATATTGCCCTCCAGAGGCCACAAGTATGTGAGATAAATTGGTTGCTCTGAAAAGGTGGAGGCCTTTTTTTTCTGGATTGAGTTTAAAAGGCACAGGATGCTGTATTTCAGAAGCCAGGTGATGTGAAGGAGTGGAGCCTGTATGGTTTGCTGAGCAACCCCATGCTGGGGGAAGGGGCACTGCTATAAAATACATCTGTCTTCCTCTGTTTACACATAAAGTACATAAAGTGTTTTAAAATATCTCAATATCTTGAAATATGAAAATAGAGGGGGCTACACTGTGTATGTTGAATGTCCTGCAAATACAGCAGCTTTGGAAAGGTTTAGAAAATCGGAACAGTTCTGAAGCCTAGATACATCCTTCTAACAGTGACACCAGCTAAAACACAAATATATAATACAAAAAGAAGAGGGTAGTCATATACCCTCCACCTGCAGAATCCAAAATTAATCAGGTGCTCTTCTAAGCTGCTCAGAAACCTCCTGTAACTTTCCTAACCTGCAGCTCCTTGTGTGAGATACATTAAGCTTCGCCTTCTCATTCAGTTCTCAGGCTCAACAATACTCAGCAGGCAGCAGCAGTATATTTAGCAAGAGATCTTATCCATCATTGCTGAAAAATACTGGGCATTGACTGATGAATGGGAGATAAATCACAAGAGCTCTGTCCATTCAAGCAGGGCTGAGTGACACTGACAGAACACCGCATGAAAGCTCATTTTGTGCCTGCCTGTACAATATGTCGTTTGTAGAGAGCATTGTTCTCCAATGATATCAGTCCCTTCTCGGTGTGAAGCCCTCTCCCTTTATCCCCTTCAACAAAGGTGTCCAGTTTGTAAAACAGAAAATCCTCAAAGTGAAGAAATGTTATGATGACCTAAAATTCAAGTTCAGATGTAGACTGCCTTTCTTGTTTGCCACAAACTAAACCAAGTGCAGCCATTTCTCATTTCTGACAAGATGAACTAAAAAGGGCATAGGGACAAGAGACAGAGGAAGAGGAATCCAAGAGGTGGGCTAAGAGCATTGTATGGAGTAGTAACCTGTCATCTACTCGGTATTACCCATCCCAGCAATATACTCCTTGAACTGGTCAAACTCCACTATTGTTTACTGATAATGACATCTCCAAGTATCTGTAGAGATGATGAGCACAAAAGGAAATCTTCTTTTTGTTCCCTCTGCATAACTTCTCCTGAGTCAATCTAAAAAGACAAGTCCTTTTGGTAGTGAGGACAAGCTCAGTTTGGTGAAGAACCCTGAAGAATCAAAACTTCTGTTCCTAAACAATTCTTAGCCAGAAAAGTACTTTACAAATTATGTAGCCTGCCCCTGCTCAAGTTTTAACAACAGGTACTTAGGGTCAGCAACTAGTAAGCGAGCCTTTACCTCACCAAGACCAGAAAAACAGCTCTAGAAGACTGCTTAGCTGAAGGTTTTATTGTTTACTCTTATGAATGCAAAAAAGCCCAAGGCTGCAAAAGCAGGGTTACACGTTGAGTTCCAGGTTGTTGTCACAGACACTGGCTGAGAGGTGGAATCCCTTGTGTCCCCACAGCTCTCCTCAGCTGATGGCTGAGGGTTGCTTTGCCGACACAGAACCAAACTAGGGAACAAGGCAGAAGAAATGGAAGCTCAGGGTGACTTTTAGCATTGTGGCACAGATTCCAGAGGAGAGGAGAACCCCCTTTGAAACAGGCAATACTCAGCGAACATCACAGGATTGCCAGTTAGGCAAAAAACATCTCCAAAACAGTTTTACCTGCTGTATTCCGCCTCCTGTCAAAATAATTTTTACACACAACGAACCTAAACCCAAACATGCCTTTTCTGATGAAGCTCTTTCCTTGCTAGAGTTCCAGTGACTGCAGGCAGCACTCCAGTGTATGCCTGAGCTAATATAATTAGCATCAAGTATGCTGTGAAGTCAGAATCTGCAGAGAGACTGCAGGCTCAACAACTGAGTCAGATTCAGAAACACAGGAGCTGTTTGAGCTCAGTCATTTCAATATTCTCCAACTGGAAGAGAAAGAGCACGGAGCTCTCCTTAATTCAGCAGTTTCACAGGCCTCCTTTTCACAGTGGGCCATCAATCACAACACCCAAAGCCAAAGTATACTTTCACTAGTTTGGTGTTTGTAATCTTTCACAGCAACTTAATAAAAGCAAGAGGAAGAGACAGATGTGAGATCTCTCCTTCAGAAGACAGTTTCTTGCCTTTTGCTTTGAGTCCTCAAGTTATATAACTGGCTTATGGATCTGTAATTCATTGGTACCAGTTAGGGGCAGTTTACATCAGTCACATTATACATTAAATACTAATATACAAAAAATACTAATAATACTCCATCAAAACATTAATTTTTATTTTCTGTCACCAAAACTATAGTTTTGCTGAAGACTAACTTTGCAGGTAACTTCACTGATGTATTTATTGATTCTTTGGTGTAAACCAGCTCCATTAGAAAGTTTATGAGCCCCCCCCAACCCTACAGTGCACACCTTTTATGTTACTTCTTCACTGACAAGAATTGCAATCTTCATAACCAGGAATGATTAAAGTAAATCATTATATATTTGTTTCCTTTTATGAGAACAAAACTTTTAGCTGTACCTCTAGGAGCCATCACCAGTTGGTGCTCATACCATGATTATGACAAAGCCTTAGAACAGACAAGAAAATCCAAACACAGTAAACACACTGATGAATAAAAGCACTGCAAAGGAGAGGATGAAAACAAGACACTCACTTTACCAGAAGTTTGGACTTCTCAGTAAAGCCCCCACTTCAGACTTCAATGTCCACCAGAGAAGCTAAATCTGACTCCAGAGCTTAATAACTTTAATGAAAAATAAAACCAAACCCACAAAAAACAAACCCATTAGCTAGAATAATATCTGAGCCCATTTTTTTCTTCAAGGTGCTCATGTGGGGAAAGTTCCAAGAGATAATTCTTTCACCTTCAGCTTGTTCCTAAGGATACATGAGGCTTCACTGAATTAATTTAAGGGGCATCTGAATAGTATGTTTATCTATGGCAGAAATATCTCTGTGTTAGAATGAAGGTTAAGTAACTACCTCCACTGCAGAATTAAATACCAGTTGTTGTTGCCAGGCAGTCTACACTGACTCTAGGCCATTCAAATTTATGTTGTCCTGGACAACTCTAAATGCTTCATCAAAAAATGAAAATTCATGTATTCAATTAGTGACCAACTATTGTATACCTGCACATTAGGGTATATGGGTGGAAAGGAAATTAATTAGCTTTTGCATGGAGAAAACAGAGAATGGCCATGGATACTGTCTAGATAGACTTCAGTAAATCTTTTGACACATCTCCCACAGCATCCTCCTAGAGCAACTGGCTGTTCATGGCTTGGGCAGATGTACATTTTGCTGGGTGAAAAAGTGGCTGGATGGCCAGGCCCAGAGAGTGGTGGTGAGTGGAACTAAATACAATTGGCAGCTGGTCACTGGTGGGGTTCCCCAGGGCTCAGAGGGTTGGGGCCAGTCGTGTTTAGTATCTTTGTTGATGATTTGGGTGAGGGAATCGAGTGTGTCTCCAAGAAGTTCACAGATGACACCAGGTTGGGTGGAAGTGTTGATCTTCTTGAGGGTAGGAAGGCTCTGCAAAGGGCTATCACTCTATCTGGATGCAGTAAATCATGATATATACTTAGTAGGACATAAAAGCAAGGTTTTTTAAAAAATGTGTGATTTGTCCCAGGGTTATCTCAGTTAACTCAGAACATAAATACTAGTGTCAAACTCCACTTCAGTATGCTGCACCAGCCCCCAATGAACACACATGTATTCCCTGGACTTGAGATATCAGCAAGGATAACTTAATCCACTGCTATACCAAAAAGAAGCTGCAGTCGTATTACTTCTCCCTTCACTTAGTACCAGGGAAAATGTTGCTTTAGTTCAAGTAAGCTTGATTTATTTCTTTTTCATGTAAAATTCTAAGGAAGACAGTTTCGTGGGCATAGGGCTGCAGGAGAATATACAGGAACCTTATTAGCTGCAGGAGAAAATACAGGAACCTTATTAGCTTCTTAGGAAGGGACACAAATAAAATAGCAATATGAGAGATAGATGTAGAGCTAAGAGTTAGAAGATAAGAGTTTATACCCAAACCCAACCACAGCTTCATTCAAATGACCTTCAGAAGTGAATTCTCCTCTCCGTGCATCTGGCTCCTCATCTGCATAAGCAAACAACGATGCCGACTCCACTTCACAATGTACTGGGAGATCAAGGCATTATTGGAAACCAATTTAACGTCTGTACCCAGGTGACATAACTCAGGCAGAATGAAATTTCCTCACAGAAGCAACTAAATTTACAGACTAAATTTACAGACTTTAAATCTAAATTTAATTAGATGACAGAACCGATTCCTCTTCTCCTAAAGTTTGAGGTGAATAAATTCAAAAATAGCAGCTGGTCAGGATGAGCTTTAGTCACACTTTTAGAAAAGGGAGAGTTTTATGGAAAAGTTCAGCAGCTGTATTCACAATCACTTTGAATGTATCACACTAACTAGATCATCAACAATTTCCTTTGGTTTTTTAAACATGAGACAGGCAGAAATAACCTGATTTACATAATTACAATTATACACAGTAATGAGATTCCATCTTGTAGATATAACAGCTTCCCCGAACACAAAGGAAAAGAGCAGATCTGCAAATCTAATCCTTAAAAGAAAACACTCTACAAAATAACAGTTAATGTTGCTATATGTACTGTAAGATTTAGAAACCTATCCAAATGCTATATAAATACAAATATTCTGTTTATTCTGCATGCTAATAATTCAGACAGCCATTATTTTGTTGAAATCCTCTAACAGAGCGTAATTTGCCTTTTTATTTAAGCAAAGACCCTGCAATCTACAATTTTCTTTCCCTAATCAATGTCAAACTTCGTAAAGATGCACCACTGAATTCATCCAAGGTACTTGCTGGTGAAGTGAGTACAGCTTCACTAATTCATAAAGACTACGTGGACTGAAAGTTTCCATATAGTTTTGCAGAAAAATAAAAAAATTCCTAAAGATTCAGGTTGCTCACTTTGGTCCAGAAAGAGTCTATAAGTACAACCCTATGATGCCAGTCTCAAAGTTTCTGAAATTCAAGCCTATAAATGACAGACTACAAACAATCTTCTTGAAAAACAAACAAGGAAACAAACACACCCAGCCTTAAATCAGTCAGTGTTTTTTTTGTAGCAACAAGATATTTTATTCAGTGGGTTACGGCAAACTACAGGTTGTTTTCAACAAGTTTTAGTTGTGAATTTTCACACTGCGAGTTTTCAGTTTTTGATTCTGTTTCATTCTACCCAAAGATGTAACAGGTATTCAAAGATGTCACCTCCCTGATCAGAGGTTGTCACAACAGGAGAGAAGATGGGAATTATGACCAAATTACAAAGACAAACTTCATAGGTGTACAGAAAGAGTAGGTTGGAAAGGACCTCTGGAGGACTCCTAGCCCGACCTCCTGCTCAAGCAGAACCACCTTTGAAGGCTGTTCCTTGTAGTCTTGCCTTGCACCTCATACACCACCTCCTTTACTACTGTATTTTTTTAAACCGTTGCTGAAATTAACTGAACCTCACTCAGTGTAAGCACCACAGTAGAAGAGGACCTCTAGAAAAAACAGACATAATGCAGTTGAGCTGATCTTAGTGCAAAGATGCTTTTACCTAGAGCGTGAGGAGAAATACTTATAGGCCACTGCTGTTAAGGAATGAGGGATACTGAGGTTAAGTAGGAATTAGGTTCTATTTCTAAATAGTCTTCTTTAAATGCATAGGCAGCCTGGAAACATTTCCCTTGAATTTGGGAAAATTATTTTAAGTACTCTACATAAATTGCAGAGGATATTCGTGTGGTTCTAATTTTTTTAAATTTATTTTTGCAAGAGAAATTATTTTATGTAAACAAAGCAATGCACTTAAAGAGAACAGGGAGATCCACATATGGAACCTACACGCAGGAAGGCTTGAAGAGGGTTTCAATTGACTCAAAGTATTTTTTCGAAGAGTAAAGACAGTTGTGTTTTCAGAAAACTTAGAACAATCAAATTACCATAGCAGTATTAAAAGACAGATTGTCACTTATCTCCAGAAGAAGATGGAGTAAGTAAAGCCAAGCTCGTTTTAAACAGGAGCACATGGATGACACAAAATATTTTTCCATTTAAAATCACTTCGGATTAGAGCCTCTGGCACTACATACACGAGAAAGGACCTAAAATATTACAGCTCTATTTTCTATTTTAATGGATAATTGGTAACACTAGATTACAGGATTTGCAGGTTCCAAGTGCTGTATTTTCATGGGGAAGAGCCTCCTTTCTTTCAGGCTTAATAAGCTTGGCCCATATCAGCTTTTCTCACATCAGTCCAAGTGTCACATTTGGGTTGGGGGAAGCTTGTTAGCAGTAATTACCAGCAGTAGGTTCTATTATTTGCCAAAGTAATTTTCCCTGCTAAGTACCACCAAAACTGCCTCAAGCCTTTAATTTTTTTTGCCTTCCTCCGCTTCCTTTTAAGCGGGTGCATTTTCCCATGATACTGCCCTGCCCGGAGCGGCCGGGGCAGGGGCGAGGCGCCGGGTATCAATGTGATCTTGAGAGATGGGGTCAGCCCCAGCGAAAGCCCTTCACAAACAGACCCTGAACCCTATTAGAGATGCAAATCCACTCTCTGAGTGAGGATTGTTTGGCGGGATAATGGAGCCTGAGGAATTCCTGGGCAGCCCGCTTTTCAGCGCCTGGTCTTTTGTCCGTGCCTTAGCAAATTTCTGCAGCCTGTTTAAACCCCAGCCATTGTCCCCATGGCTTCATTGATTTCTCTCCCTGCCACCAGCTCACAATGGGCTGATATGAACATCTTTGTTACTGCTTTTGTACTGTATATCAGAGTAATGTTTCAGCAGATTGAGGCCTAGCAGGAAGAATTAAACCTGTACTACACAGAGCATGATGAATTGCCGGATTTACATATCATTTTAGAGGGTATTTCTGGTAGTTCTTGCTGAATGGTGTTGTGTCTCGAAGGATGTAGTCAAGGGATGAAGTGACAGGAAAGGAAGTGATTTAGATATTCACTGACAGCTTAATACAAGATGGGGACAAATTGTGCTGATTCTCCCACTGCATCCTTCCATGGTATTAAAGAGATAGGCGGAGGTGGATGCACCCAGATCCTGTGGAACTGCCATGTCAGGCTGTGCTCTGTGGCCAGGAGAAAGAAGGGCACAGGAGATTTAGCTTATTCAATAGCAGCTTGCTTTCAAACATCCTAAAGGTGCCAGGGCGCGCTACCCTGATGTTTTGATCCTACTGTTCTTGGCCAAAAGATAAACTGCTGATTGAGTCAGGTCCTGACATTACACAGGCAGCATATTTCCAGGTCCTGACATGCTGCGCAGCACACTTCTAAGGAAATAGCTGTGCTCAATGTGAAACTGCACGACTTGAATCGGCCTAATTCCACTCAACATCTTCTGCAGCTTTAAAGCCTCCTTATAGGCTTAAGTGTTGTTCTTTTCAAAATTTACTTCGCATCCCAAAGCCAGAAAACTGTGTTCCTGTTTCTGTACCTTCTATCAATTGCATTTTGAAAGAATATCTTTAGGATTTTTTTTTTTGTTTCTCCGTACAAATCACATCATTCTACATCTGTGTTGTTTATAATGGACTTAAGAATACTTCTTAGCAGAAGTAAACTCTGCTGTTTAAACTCATAAGGCTTGACAGTGTTTACATAGTTTACAAATGTGAACCACAATCCGCATATGGATCATATTTTGTGTAATTGGCACTGAAACGATGCAATAAGAAGAGATAAGTAAATCAGTCTGTAAAATGGTGGAGGTAACAGTAGAAATAATAAGCAGTAATTTCAAAGTTTTCAAATCAGAAGAAAATTTATATTGACATTAAATCAAAACAAAAAATATACATGGGATGCAATTCTTGTCCAAACCGGGTAGGGCTAAATCTTACCCTCAAAAATTAGACATATAAGCTTTCCCTTCCTATCGTGCAAAGTACCCCAAGTTGAAGCACGGTGAATAGATTTGGGGGAAAAAATTCAAGAGCGAAGGCGAAACCGATGAGATTTTAAAGCAGCTTTTGTACTATTTCTTAATCATGGGCATTTCTTTGAGTTAGAAATTAGTATTTCCAAAGAGCAGAACTTTTGTTCATTTCTGCCATCAACATCTGGTAATAAGCAGATAGATTAAACAGAATGATCACCTGAAACAGAGTAATTATCTGTTGGAATGAGTCCAGAGGAGAGTCACTAAGTTGATCACAGGGCTGAAACACCTCTCCTATGAAAACAGGCTGAGAGAGTTCAGTCCAAGAAGAAAAGACTCTGGAGAGACCTTATAGCAGAGCCCCAGTCCCTAAAGGGGGTACAGGAACTGGACAGAGACTTTTCACGAGGGCATGGACAGGACAAGGGGGAACGGCCTTAGGCTGAAGGATGACAGGATTACATTAGATATTAGGAAGGAATTCTTTCCTCTAAGCATGGTGAGGCACTGGGACAGGTTGCCCTGTTGTGGATTGTGCATCCCTGCAAGTGCTCAAGACCTGTCCAGATGGGGCTCTGGGTAACCTGGTCTGGTGGAAGGTTCCCAGCCCACGGCAGAGGGGTTGGAATGAGACGATCTTTAAGGTGCCTTCCAACCCAACCCATTCTATAATTCTGTGAAATTACTTGATCCCTTACAGAGACAGGTATGTCTATAAGAGATTTCTTTGAGCAAAAGAAAATGGCAGCATTCTGTAATATGCATTACCACTGCTAAGAGTTACCTAGAAAGCAAAGACATCCATTTGAAATGTTATTGCAGTAGTACAGGACTTGCTGTAGACAGTAAGGGAATCAGGTTTGAAAGAATCAAGTACTAGGCACAATGAGCTGTTTTCACGGATATGCTTGAATAAATGCTGGAATGTTATTCTTTATCTCTGTGAGGGTCAGAAGTCCATGCAAGATAGACCCCAGCAGGAGTATACTTCAGTCTTTTCCTTAACAAGTAGCAGCCTTATGTTAGATGAACCATTTCTACCACAAAAGACTATGAGCAGAAAATCCAGCACCCTTTGGCAGTTGCTTACAAGGTTAGATATTCATTCTGCTCTGATTCCTTTTCAAGACATCCTTCACCTTCAAACCTGGATTTCTGGCTAGGTATCTACTGATGAATTAATTTCTAGTCATTCTTACAAACTTTGCAGACATGTACAGCTCCTCTTTTCACTTGGAACGGAAAGAGCATTACTGAGAGAATTTATTTACAGCAGGTAGATATCAAAGCTGGCTACTGAAGTACAAGCAAGGCTGGCAAGGCAAGGTGGCTCGACACCCATTAAATAAGTCATCAGCCATAACTATTTGACTCCCTTCCCTTGATCATATGTTCGTCACTCCAGTTTCTTTACACTTATTACATGCAGAAGGCAGTGCAAATTCAAAAACTACACTGAAAAATAAATTGAAACTGTTCAAACAGTTCTTTTTGCCATGTTCCTTTCATTTTTTTCTGGACTATGTGGAATATATAAACTTGAAAGCAGCAGCTCCTACCAAAGCCTTTTAAAAATGATTTTACATGTAACTTTGGAAAAGAGGTGAACCGAGAAGCTGGAGAAATCTTTACATAGAATAGGACTGGTTCAGGCAGTTGTTATTCATTAACGCTGCATTTTGTTTTGCATTAGCAATGCAAAACCCTCATGGTCGGTTTTTTTTGAGAACAGGCATCAGTCAACCATAATTGAATTAAAACAAAAAACATCCACCCACCTGTCCTGCCCCCTACAACTGCAAGTTGTAGAAGCCAAGCTTGGTTCATTTCCCGTCTTACTGGCAGAACTACCTGGCAAACAAGCTCGCAAACAAACACTGTCACACTTGTCAAAGAGGCTAATCCTGGACGTGCTCTTTGTGAAACACAGTCTCAAGTAATTTTCAGAGTACTTTTATATTTATTTATTTAGGTAAATAGGTATTCTAATCAAACAGTTTATTACTCCATTGTGCCATAAATATTTCTCTGGTCTAGTCATAAGCTGTTAAACAGCATCTATCACCAAGAAAGTTGACAGCCAGCTTGTGTCACATTCTTAACAGGACCTACTCACTGAAAACTAAGTCACCTAATTACCTTTGACAGTTTAATTTCTAAATATGAGACGTACTTCTTCCAGGTAACCTAATTGAACTTATATTTCCTTCCTAGCATATTCCTGCTACCCTGTTAAAGCTTCCAAATCATGATTATGTAGACCCCCCCCTCCTCCCCCATAAAATAGCTACTCCTCCCTTCTCAGCCCACTTTTACATCTGCTGTTATCACCCCAGCCCTATGCTTCCTTTTTCCCCTCCCTGTTCCAAAATGTTCTCTATTAACACTATCTCCAGCATGGCAGGCTTTGACAAACTCACAGCACGTTCTCCAAGGAATCTGGAATCCACATTTCTTCAATTCCCAATACATATATTAGAACTAAAGCTTGCAATCTTTTGAGTCAGTTGAAGACAAAGCAAAAGTTTTCTCATACACAACTACTATTTCTTTTCAAATTGTGTTAGAAGGGCAGTTGTCTGTTCCTTAGAGAAAGGAAAGACTGAATTACAGGAAAGTCCATTAAAAACCAAAATCCTCAGCAAACTAGAACACTTTGGCAATGTGCAGTTTGGTAAACTGAAACTGTTTTATGACAGAAGAGCTTATTGAATAACCTGACAAGCCTGCAGGTGTATCTACATCTGTCAAATGCAGGCTCCCAAATTCTGATCTAGATCTTGTTTCTGTGACTGGAGACACGAAGCCTCTGGGTTTTGAAGGAAGAAAGGTGAAGTAAAGAAAAACTGAGCAAAATGGTTAATTACAGCATTAACAGCTGCTCTGACTATCCAGCTCAACCTTTTATACTTCCAGTGGTGAACTCAAAATGAACAAACCCTGGCTTTCTTTTTTTCCCCCAAATTTCTGGATTTCATGAATGAAGGGCCATCTTGCCCTCTTCTTCAACATGAACAGTCATCTCCAAGGCAGATATGAAGTATCCTTAATATCCCACAGTTTTTTGAGCTATTACCATGGAGATCCTCATTCATAAGATCTCATGTTCATTTAGGTTTTTTCCATGTGTTTTCTGGTGTTTTTTGGCTTCTCACTCTTGATGTTCGGTTGTGAATTTGTAATCTTTGAGATGTCAATGTTATACAAACCAAAGCCAGGAGGACTTAATTTCACTCTGAATACCACAAGAGCTTTTCTTAAAGTGCAGCCTTTTTCCAGAGCTTCAGAGAGAGGTGACAGCCACACATACGTTAAATTACAAAATGTGCATCAAGGTGCAGGGAGGGATGACACAAACCCTCTTTTTCCATAAATCATGGGGATCAACAGAATATAATTATAACACTAGGTAACAGATTCCCTTAACTACATCAGCACTTTGGACAAAGACAAGCTTTGTCTCTGAAACCTCTCCTAGTTTATCGCACAAACTACACTTATGGGCTATCTACTGCTACCTTAAATAACTTTTGTTTCCCATCACCACTGCCCACCTGGAAAACACATCCATGCTTTCACTAACTCTTTGGTCGATTAGGACAACATTTTTCCAAACTTTCAGCCTCCAGTTGTTCACAGTCACGGGATGCATTGTTTTAAGTATCACAAGACATCACATAACTGGAGGACAATAAAAAAGAAGTATTTTAAAAAATCTGAAAAAGTGAAACAAAACAAAGCGCAGACCACATTTTTGTCACTTAGAAACATTAGGCACTTCCTTCTAAAAACACATGTGTAAACAAAACTTCTGCTGAGTTTCTGTAATAAGTCAGGGATCTGCCTTCCTTGTCCTAGGAGGATAAAGAAATCGTAGATGGGATCAATCTGGGGAAGGGACAGTTCAGCAGATGTGAACCTTTATACTTCTGCACATTTTCATTATTTAGTTATTAAGCAGTTCTCACTTCCTCATCCTCAGAGAAACTCAGGTTTTGAATGGTTTGTTACCACCCAACGTTAGCTCCTGATGGATCATATTGTCCCTCACAAAAAGGAGTAATCCTCAGAGCTCCATTTATATTCCTGGTTCCTTCAGTATTTGAAAGAAGTTCCTATTCTTTATTCTGTCTTAAAGAGTCATTCTCCAGAGTACTCCATTTCTCAGATGCTATTCAAGGTGAAAATGCGGTGTTAGGAGCACTTCCAGATCTGGCATGAAAAGTTAAACCTCCTTAGAGGTCTATCCTATGGTCATCCCTTATGGCAGGGACACCCACAGTTCCCTTGCTCCAAAGGTAGACATCCAACTCAAAATGCCCTTATTCCAGAATTTTCTTTCCCTTATCTGTCCTGCCCAATCTTTTACCTTATGCTTCCCCACACAGCTCATCACCTGAATGAGCCTGAAAGATACAGGCTGCTGATACTGAGCTTTTCATTTAAAATAGATGGCAATAGTGGGAGAACCACAGCTGACTGTAGGGAGTGTGTGACTTCCCTCCATTTTAAATTGATTTAAATTTGTCTGTGCTTTGGGAGGGGTTTTGAGAGTGGCGATGGGGTGAAGTCAGGTTAAGGGACGTGGGGACAACATAAAGTGTACACATTGAACATATACCTTTCAATAAAGGTCACAGATACACACAAAACCAAACATCAACCCCAAACTCCAAATAATTGTTTTGTACTTTCAAGTTACAAGCCTTTTTCTCAAAGCACTCTTTAAAAGTTCAGTTTTGAATTTCAGTAGATGTTAGAAGCTTAAGAGTGGGGACTCAGAACAACATGTAAACTAATTATTGATTTTCCCCCTTAAGACAGCAAGCTCATTCAAAGGAAAAGAGATAATCCTCTTAATGTTTTGCTCTAAGAACCTCTAGGAACACAGATAAAATAACTTTATAAATAGGTATCCATTGAGAATTTATTTGCAGTGCTCTTCTAAAACCTATTGTTTGCTGAAGAACTGCTGCCCATACAGTTTTAAGATGTTTCTATGTGAGCAAGATCTCACATGTTTTGTGACAAACTGTTCTGTCTAGTATTTAAAACCAGTCGGTCCATTTGCTTCAGTGAAGTTAATTCTAATGCCTTGAAAACACACTTTTGTCACAGTGGCACCTCATTGCTCCAGAGGTGGTTTGCTTGTAGCAGATGTTCAGCTCTGTTTACTAATCTAGGAGTGAGTGTATTTCAAGAGCTGGAAGACATTCTTCCAATTTTTTTTCCTCCTAAAAGCCATCTGTATTTCTTCCTACCTCGCCAGTCACCTTCTCTGTTTTCTATAATGTATATAATTATTGAAGCACTAAACCCTGTGTTTACTATTGCTTAGAATCAGAGACACTTTTTCTTACATATCCTGTTCTTTCCCTCCTGATCATGAGCAAAATCAATAGTTTATTACAGGAACAATTTTTCATCTGTGTCACTTTCAAATTGCGCCTCATAGTACTCTAATATACAGAGATATTTCCTGCCATCTTCATTTATTAGTGAAAGGGTCTTAAATTAGAGAGAAAAGGTTTAATGAAAGTAGTTTTCCACTTGCAAATGTCAGCTTACTTCTTATTTTCAATGAAGTATCTCACAGTATTTGTCAAAACAAAGAACTGAAGCCTGGCCTGATGACACCGCTTCATCAAGATGACACCACTTCAGATATTCTGTAAACCACTGACTATGTCATGGTGTCAATAGAAGGCACAGAGAGGGGAGAAAAACAATGAAAAAAATAAAATTTGTAAAAAGCCAAAAAAAAAACCCTAGCAAAAACAGCAGTTTGCAGATGGCTTAGCCTGGTTTGTTTAACACTAAATAAATCAAGTTGCAGTTGACAATAAGACTTCATGATTTGCTGCAAATGCGGTAATTTAACATGAGATAATCAAATAATCACTGTTTCTGACTGGTGACAGCTCTTCTAGCAGTCGACTAACAGGTACCAAGTATGCTGAACTTAGATATTTTTAGCAGTATCTAAGGAATCAGTAGTAAAACCTGAGTAGTATGACAGCTAAATAAACACAATTGTTGCATCCTCATTTGATTCTCTTGGCTTTTCAACGAGACACCAGGAGCTATAAAACCTTTTCCTGTTACCTAAATACTACAAGAGTGCAAGGAGTTATTTTCCCCATAGATCTCTTGCTTAAGTTACCCTTCTGCTCCATGAATTCAGAGGCGGACCAAGACATGTCTCATTCAAATCAATGAAAATACCCACCTAGAATAATATTTCTGTTCTTTTAACAGGAAAGGGAACCTCCACCAATATATATTTTTAAGCAAGAATTCTTTCAAAGGTGTAAAAAAGTGATACTTTGTAGACACCAAAATGAAACAATTTTTCAAGGTGCTTGGAAAGAAAGCACCTCTCTACCATTTTAACTTTCCTTCAAGAAATAAAGACCAAATGACCAATCAAGCTGAAATTTCCTCCCCTACACCTTGAGGTGACTTTTCACCCGTAATTAATTCTTCCTCTCTGATCAAACGAAGAACTTGCAATTGCTGATCTTTATGAATTAACCCTCTCCTTTGCAGCTATAGCATTTCTGAGCCCACTAAAATCTTTCATTAGATGGACAGCTTGAGGGTGAGATTCACTTTAAGCCCACAAAAAATTCACAGTAATATGCACAAGTTGCCCAAGTTTTCATATTTGTGGCTAACAAATGTAGTCCATTTCTGCTGTTCATGGATAAATTCTGATTTCATACTGAAGAGTCTATTAATAATTTATCAAGACAATTGGGGGAAAAAATTATCATTGTGAGAGTGAAGTCAAAATTTATCATGTCTGAAGCAGTTTTTAATAATTTCTTTACCCCTCATAAAGCCTTTTCAAATGCAACACTAATATTAACAAAGAGACTAAACCAAAGGTGCAGTCAATTATAATTGCTAAGTTTGCTACCCTGGGTACTCCCTGCCCCTCTTACATGATTTTAATCCTGGTTGTCAAATAAAAGTATGAAGATTTTTCTTTCTTTTTCTTTTAATGAAAAGCATCCAACACTATCAGGAAAGCACTTCACACAGAACTTTTCAGCAGAAGAGCTGCTTATTCCATAATTGCTTAAGGTTTCAATATTTACCAAAAAAAGTTCAGGAATATTATTGCCAGAAAAATATTTAAACAATGAACTCTGTGGTCTTTCCTACCAGAGGATTTCCATGTTTATGCACAGTTATTTGTAATCTACCTCTGTCTTGTCAGCTTTACATCCATTCCCCAGCAGCAACTGCAGAGAGGGAAAAGAAACAGTGGCTGAGAACGGCACAAGCTCGCAGGCATCTGGTAATTTATGTGTCATGTCTCCCTTTCTGAGCACAGTGTTTATATTATCTTTCCAATTAGTTTTGCCCAGGCTCTTAAATTCTGTAGACTATGTGGGGCTAGAGATTACTCTGCTAGACAAAGTGAGTCAATTGGAAAACAAATAAAGAAGAGACTATCAAGTTAAAAAATGCAGAGATTAAGAGAGACAAGGTTACTGAGGCAAAAGGATGTTGAGGGAAGAATTATAGCCCCAGACAGCAGCTCCAAAGTAGCTCCTAAAACCCTCTGTCTTACTAAAATAGTAACTCCCCACAGTTTGTAGCTCTGTAGAACGCAAAGGTATCATGCTCAAGGCATGAGATTTATTTTTTCTGTAGGCTAAGAAGATAAAGGAGCCATTCAAATATGTTTAAATACACAAGATGGGTATGTAGCAGAAAGTACCAGCAATTGAAGGAGCAGGGTTACCATTCCATAGAAATTTGGTGTGTGCTCAGCCCAGTGGAACTCTCATCCCAGACACAAACAGCACATTGATCATCAGATTTCAAAGGTGCTCTTTCACTGTGTGTGGAACAACGTGCCAAAGTTATTACTGTAAACAAGGCAGCAAATGGGTGAAAAAGAAACAAAGTATTTGAGTTATTCTGGACTTTGCACGGCTACAACATGCAGATTCTCAGTTTTTACCTTTCCACATTATTACCTAGGGCATCACTAATGAAAAACAGATATCTGAACTTCTACTACAGTTGAGTCTTGATCTGTGCCATGCCCATTCTGCTGCCTGGCATCCTATTCTGGCTGTTACAGGGCTGAAATCTACAGCTTGTGAACAAAACCATGGCCACTCTTTGTCCAGTTAAGTAGAAGATATCATTCATTTTCGATATTGGACAGCTGTTATACATCTTATTCTGTCAAACTTTCAGCTTGGATTAGAACATCTTGATCTGTAGCATTTAATTTGGAAAAGTCTGTTAACACTATTAACGCCTGCCTTTTCTTCTTTCCAGTCTTGTGTGTTTTAGGTAATTTATCAGGTATCATATACTAAGATAGAATTCATTTTCCAAAACAAATAGTCCCAAAAAATCCATTCTTTGCTCTCCAACAATGGAGTTTGCTCTCAAGTCCTGTATTTTTTGGTGCTAAATTTCCCAAATTAGGTGTGTGGCCAAAAGTTTTTTTGTTGAATTCCCTAGTGGTTTGCATCTGACTTTCTTCTATAATACCTTTGATGTGGGGTGTAGCGTATCTTATAATCACACACTTTGATTTTCTTGTGTTCTTGACAAAACAGCTTCTCCAGTGCAAAACCTGTAACATAAATGTTATCCTCTGAGCTTTTTCTTTCTCATCCAGGGAAATGTCGTGTGGCTAACGTTTTATCCTTGTGGCATAGATTTTGTGGCATTTTACCACTCTGCGAGATTCCAGCCACTAATGCAGATAGAGTTCATTGATGCTCACACTTTCAGCCCCGCTGTGTGCCTTGCCAGCCCCCCAGTGTCAGATGTTAAGGTCAGAGTTCAGCCAGTGTCTGGCTGCTGAGTGGTATTTTGTCCTCTGAACAAAACAATCGCCAGCAGGATCTCATGTACTCTGTATCCATCGTGTTAGCACTTTTCCAGCATCCTTATCTCTGCCTCCAGGAAGCCGTGTTGATGGTGTTCTTTCATTATCCCGAAGCAACTGTGGTGAAAGGTGAGCGAGTCCTTGATGAGCTGAGCACACAGTGGGGCCCATGCTGAACTGATACGCAGGATGCTGCACAATTTGCTAAGTAGGTTTGTGTCACGAGGCAATTATTCATTTAAAGCTGTCTGAAAACAGTAACTTAAGCATATTAGGAGGCTCATTTTTTACAGCTTTGCCAGGGATGGGGTCACATAGCCAGAGACTCTTGCAAAGCATAATTTTTGCTGAAAGGACTCTGGGCTTCCTGTCCCTCACCAGGCTCTAAGGAATCTCTCATGTTGACAGGACTTTACCTATCTATTTTAGTAGATTTTCCAGAGTTCTTCACGTATGATTCTTCACATAAGATGTAATTCCCAGAATTAAACATTTGTCACGACAGTAGTATCATAATAGCTGAGAATATCCTTTTATCTTGTCATACTGAGAAGGAGGCTGTAATCATGCACTCAAAAGACATTTTCTCATACTTGTTATTGGAAGGGACATCTGATTTGGAGGAAGAAGTCTCTGAAGCACCAGGACTTTCATGGGAAGAACTGGAGCAAATGTGATATAATCTGGTTGTTTGCTGTAACTGGTGAAAAAAATTCTGTCCCTCTCTATCCACCAAAAAAACCTATTTTAATTATGGGCCAAGCAAATGGCAAACATATTTTTCACTTACAAACTTAAAATGCCCTTTTCTATGTTATTTTTTTTCTTTGCATCTCTCATTGAATCATCATTTCCATATATTCTATCTCCTATATTCATCAATCTCTATCACAGTCAACACCACATACTAGAAAAAGTTTTATCATGACAACATTCCTAAGGTGGGATAGAGATTATTACTCTCCTTTTTCTAGAGAAGAGATAGCAGCATGCATAGGCAAAGTGTTTTCTTACAGAGAGCTGCTGAAGTCTGAACATAGAAGGGTTTGAGCCTCAGTTTTAGGTTACTGGATCACTGAATTATTTTTCTCTCTACAATTTATTTCATGCAGTATTATAATTTCACTGAATAGTGGATATAATCTGCCATAAAAATTATTGAATGCATCCGGATAATAGATGGATTTCAACTCAGAATAATTCAAAGACCTGCTTTAAAATTCCTTTTAAAATTGCATGTAAACAGTGACTCTTATATTTGAAACTTTTCTGAGAGCCTTCATAACCATGAGATGATAGAAATGTTATTGAAAGTGCATGTATGCAACACTGGAAATTTAAGAGTATTTGGAACAAGTGTTTTGGTTCTAGTCTCGATCCTCTTCTGCCTTCTTTATAATTTCGGATTTTATCAGTCTTATTTTATAAACACATGCAACTTCATCTCGTGAAAAGGGCTGCTTTCACTTTTGCTTTGAAATTTTGTCACCACCTCCCTTATAATGCCCCTGATAATCATCAGGTAGCACTGTGACTGTTACTGTCACACCTTCATCGCTTTACAGGCGTTAAAATTTGGGAGACAGCGATCACTGGACTGAAATTTTCAGATTAGTGCTATTCCTGTGGGAGGAGGTTCACAGTTGTCACACTGATTTTGGTAGATATGAACCCTGCACAGAATACAGTAAGATAACCTGCAGTGCTGTCAGCTGCTCACTACACACAAATGGAAACATCTGAGATGGGCCCCTTGCAATTAAGTGAAGTTTTTGACAGGGGGAGTTAAATACTGTTGAGACTTTTAAAATAAAATTGTCTTCTGGCAATAGAATTTATTCTCTACAACTCTAAAGCAAATTTTTAGTTTTTTTAAATAACAAGATTAAAACAGCAAGGCAAATCTGAAGACAAGGAAGCCCAGGGCTGGGGTTTAGTAATACCAAGAGACTCGTGCAAAAGTGAGAGCCATGAGCTGAAACATGCTTTGTTTTGACTTCTAGAAGGAAAGGTCTGTGCCTTATCTCTGGAAACCCTGTAAGAATCTGTAGGGATCTTCCTTTCTTTTTTTTTTACTTTTGAACCTCCTGTCATGGGCTGAAGAGGAAATTGCTTTTTCAGATCCTGTAAATAAATTCTGCTCGTGAAATCATGCACTGTAAAGCACCAGAAGACAGTCCTTCTCCCAAAGGTTAAGTGAACTGCTTGTATAAAATTCACAGACCTCAAAAGCCCAGTAAAGAGGTGTCTGAGACCTGGAAATTGTTCCCTCATATTCTGTGGCTCTGCAATAGGAGGGAGGAACTTTAATAGTATAACCAAGACACGCATGACTTACAAACCTGTTGCTCCTGCCTCTCAAAATCTCTCAAGTATTCATGATTAATTAATTGGCATATGCAGTTTGCTGTGCCGCACAGTAAGAAAGCCTAAAGCATCACAAACATTTATTTTGGAGTCTGGAGAGAAAACAGAATGATTATCATTAGGTTTTGAGGTGCATTTGAGATTATAGTCAGGCTGGAGCATTCAATTCTGGTTGCTGGTTTAGAAGAAGGAAGGACACTGTTGAGATTGATAAGGTCAACAAAATGATAGTAACTAATTCAAAAGCAAGATGTCAGTGACTGAAGTTATAAGGAAGGGATTAACCTATAAGCAATTTAGGTGGAATGTGTTTTTCACTACACAAAGGGTAACTGACACACAGGATGAAATAAATTGGCAAGGTCAGCGTCAAATGAGCGGAGAAATCAAGAAGAAATGGGATAACACTCTTAAAAAACACAAAGTAAAACAATGCCCTGCACTGGGGGAAAGATTCCATAACAACAACAGATCACATCCATTCTCAAAGTTGACAAACACAGGATAAAAGTACAAGTGAAAGGTGCAGGGCGTCCTTGTTCTTCTGGGAAACACAAAATTACAGATTCAGATTACAAAGCCTGGTAACCAAGCATCTGTGGATTGGGATACAATTGCTAGGCAGGGCAGGTGCTGACAGATGTTAGGGTTCTTTTTACTATTCTATATTACAGCACAGCAGAAGATGCTCATTCTTTTTCTTTTTAGCCATCAGTTGAGAGAAAATGCTCGTGGAGAGAAAGAGAAAGGATGAGAAGAAGCCACTTTTATGATACTGCAGAAAAATAGACTTTGGTATGAGCCATAAACCTCATTTCACAGAATAGCAACCCCCTTAAATCTCAGACACCAAATAAAAGGTGGCTCTGTCATTCTCTTTGGTAGTGATTAACATGTGGCATTGAATATAAAACACACATTTCCATTAACAGAAGGTAAAGTGGAAAATGTTTCTAAGCACCATGGACCAATCTAAGGATGAAAGCAATTTGTGGAGGTTAACTGTTAAAAAGAAAATGAGAAAGATTTAGTGAAACAGAGGAAACACTCAAACTCTACTGATAGAGACAAAATTTGTATCAACATATTCATGTTGATTTATCTAAACAAAGGACGTTGCTCCTCGTGCTACTCCAGCACTGTGATGTGACAGAGAACTTTAATTATTTCCTAAAAGAGTTGAGATTTGGAAAAAAAAAATCTATGATGGCCCAAGTTTGAAAGAATAAGTTGTATTACAGAGAACAGAATATGTCACAGGAATCCCTGGAAACCAAACCAATGCCAACATTTTGAGTAAGATGTAAGAATTACAATGATAACAATACTTTGTAAGAGCTTGCAAAGGAAAGCAGAGGGAATGAGAAGAGCAGCACCAGCCCAGAGGAATTTTTGGGAGGATTGGGGAATGCTGCAGCATATTTTCCTTGCTGTTTGATGTAAGAAAGCAAGAAAATGTTATTAATTTTGAAGCAATCAAAGGTAAAAGGATGCAAGTCGGGGTTTACCGCTGTGAGAAAATTCCTATTAAAGGTACAAACCCCAAACCTAAATAGAAAGTTGCAAAATGCAGTCTTTGTTTAAAAAACAAAAAAAAACCAGGGAAGAATATTTACATTTTCATAAGGCCAGCCCCAAAACTCTGCCCTACTTGTTGCTTATAGGCACTTTCTAGTGGCTGTGAGGCAAAGAGCAAATGAGTATTGGAAAAGATAACTTCTGTATTTATGACACAAGTAGAAAAATTAAGAAAAAAGTAGAAAAAACTAATAAAATTGCTACCAAGTGCAGCACAGCTAAAGAGGAGAAGTTCCAGTGGAGATGGGTAGCTTGGATGCATTAGCAGTTGGGGCAAACAGCACAAAATTACACGTTCAGTTCTTACTTTGAGATGATCCTGTTTCCTCCAACTACCACTTGGATTCTGATTAATACAGGAAGCATTCTGCTGAAAAATACAACAAAATCTTCACAGCATAAATATTATGGTTTACAGAGGGACTGTAGTATTTTGCAGGAAAAAACCCAAAACAGTAGAACACAATCATCTGCAGGAAAATCCAATAGTCCTGGGTTAAAGTTAATCCCATAAAATACATATCCATATATTGGAAATGTTATTTGGGGGACAGATGTTATGAAAAGACAAGGTAAGAATGATGCTGTTTCAAGTGGGCCTGTCCCTAGAGACAAATATAAGCCAAAGTAATTTGCAAATATATGCTTGTGGTGATAAAAGAAATCAGTCTCTCCACAGTATGATCCTTTCTCTACAGTCTATAATTGCAGCAAAGGTTGTTTCTACTAAAAGTGAGCAAGAATTTGTTGGGTTTATTTGCTGTTAAATTGAAAACTGATTTTTTTTTTCTTTTTGGTACTTCAGTCTGGTGGACTTCCTGTAAAATTGCCTAGAGGATGATCAAGAAATTTATCATGGTATGAATGTGGGTTAGGTTGCCCAAAAGTTCCAGCTGAACACAGAACACATCAAAGCTGAACAGGAGCAAAGACAAGTGACTTTTCTAATGTCATAGGCCAGGTCAGGCACAGCAGCAGGAATAGCATCCTGCTCTTTGAGCCTTTACCCTCGCTCTTTACCTCCCACACTCCACTGCCTCAAAGGCAGAGCTTTCTGCACCTTCCTCTTAGATATGTCCATGTGCATCTTTGTGCTTCACTTCAGTTGAAACTCGTGGCTTTCAATGGAAGTTCTTACTTTGAAAGAATATAATCCTGTCAATGACATGGCATGCCCCACATTGCTGTGTGTGTGCCATCACTCTGTGCTCATCAAGTCTTACTGCTGCTTAAAGAAAAGTCACTTGAAAAATATTGCCAGGACTGCTGCACAGTTTTTAAAATTTTTTTGGAGTAGTCAAGACAGGAGGGTAAAAAAAAAAGGATTAAAAAGCAGTTCAAGAAAAAGAAAAACAAACGAAACAGCAACCAAGAATTATCTCTAATCAAAACTGACATTCTGTAATAAAAAAAATTAAAATAAAAATATCTTGAACAAATTAACAATTTTTAATTCTTCCAAGAGTATCTGTCCACATGCATATAATAAAGATGAGGCACTAGAGGCACAGTGAGTCACAATTCAAGGTGAGTGGATTTGGTAAACTTTGGGGGGCTTCAGAGGGCTAAGAAAAGTGAAAGTCCAAGGGAAGATCCTGAGATGAGTGGAGTTACACTAATTGAAACCAGCTAAAACTGTGGTGGGAAGGAAAGTGGCTGTCAAGGGAAGGGAACGGATTCAGGCATCCATGAAAAGTAGAAATTAGTAGCTAATTGTAATAGACAAATGCCCAGGTCACTTTATTCACTGCTCTGCAATTTAAAGATTTCCTAATTTAAAGCCAATATGAGATAATCTATTTCTTATTGAAACCAGAAAGAAGCCATGTACTCAACGCAAGGAGCCAGGATCAGACATTTATGTTCTCTTAGCTCTGCCACAGGTGTTTTTCATGTGACCTTGGACAAGTCACAGTCTTTCAGTTCCTTATCTCTGAATTGGGGATTATATCCCACTGCTTCACAGAGGTGCCAAGAGATAAACATTTGTTCAGATAACGTGGTGATAACATCTCAGATACAAAAATAAATTAGAGCTATTATCTCCAGGGCAAGGGTAGAGACCTTGCAGGCATTTGCACTGCATTTAGTGCAGCACAGGCTCAGTCCTCACCAGGGTCTTTAGATACCATTGTGATACAGATAATTAATAGTAGAAATAACTGTTCCAGTACAAGCAAGTAACTAATACAGAAATAGGACAGGGATAACAGATGAAGCCCTTCACACTACAGAGAAACTCTTCACAAAATGTCAGTTTAAACAGTAGTTGTCAAATGAAAAAAGTAAAGTAGTTGTCGAATCAAAAAGCATTACAAATGCAAGACTGAAAATTGCTACCTTCTGATAGAGTTTTATCAGGCTACTAAAAAAAGGCTTCAATCCCAATTCATAATCACCAGCCTGGAAGGCCACAAGTGTGGGAGCAAAGCTGTACTGAACCATGAACCTTTTTGGATTTGTTCAGGTTATGAGCAGCTAAAGGGATCTGGCCAAACTCGTCCGTCCCGTCAAAGGCACCGTGGCAATTGGCAGGG
This sequence comes from Callaeas wilsoni, assembly GCA_013398955.1. Lineage (NCBI taxonomy): Eukaryota > Metazoa > Chordata > Aves > Passeriformes > Callaeidae > Callaeas > Callaeas wilsoni. The sequence goes on along the minus strand of VWPU01017168.1, from coordinate 14,523 downwards.
GTTGGCACATCGCAGGGGATACCAACCACACTTTAGTTATCACAGTAACTTCAGGCAGCAATTTATTGCCCTGTTTCAGAAGAACTCCCTGGGTTAAACGTGTGCCCTCTCAGGAAAAGTTTCAACAAACTAGCTAGAGAGCAACCTTCATTCCAGCACTGAGAAGGACTGCATTATACACATCAGCTCATTGCATTGATAAATGTATATATGGACATACTGGTTTCTTTCTCATTAAATTATGCAAGACTTTCGCAGAATGGGCAGTGAGAAGCTATTTTTCTGTTAATCTGGCACGATTCATGAATGCTAAATTCACACTGTAATAAAGAAAAAGAAAGACTCAGTGAACAATACCTTTGATGAAGAAAATTAAAGAGGTGCTGTGGAGAATAAACCTGTTCCTATGATACATTCACGTGCAGCACAGCTTAATGTATCTCTATGTGTAATATATTTAATTTTTTAGTAATGCCAGTCATATGCTAATATTGTCAACTTAATTTTGGCCATTCATAAGACATGGCATCTGGATAAAAACATTCAAAGATTAAATCTCTATATTCAAGGAATCCTATAAATCACAGTCTTCAACCTTTTCAAAAGTGATTACTGTCTGTTTTGTCTAAGCATTGTTTTAATCTTTAAAAGACTAATATTAGTGTTTCCACAACATCATAAATCAAGTCAAAACCAGAATGAGGCAGACAGCAGATATTTACTCTGATGACTGAACCTGTCATGATAAATACTAATGCCTCTTCAGCAAACATTGCTATAAATGGGGATAAAAATAAAAGGCAAATCAGTTCTGTGCATTTAGCTGAAGACTTCAGAAAAAGAGGCTGAAAATTCAGAAAAAAAAATGGGCTGAGGAGACACAGGCTGAGTTGAATGTTCCTATGAATTCAAATATCTCTCTTCAGCTTTTTTGAAATTACCATATAAACCACCTTAATCAATATTCCTCTATTTTTTTTTTTTCCATGAAGAAACAAATTTCAAAGAAACAGAAAACAAACAAATGGATTTGGGTTTGTTTTAGGGATTTTTTTGATAAGGCTTTTCATTTTTTTTTTTTCTGTGGAACATCTGAGTTGCAGCTTTTATCATTCTTTACAGAAACAAAATTGTAAAGCAATTTTTCATCTCTTTTCATGCGATTATTTGGGAGACAACCTTCTAGACTGAAAAATCCCTTTCTTCTACTTATACTCAGCCAATGATGGACTTTTAAGAGCAAAAAAAGCAAAATCCAAATCCATTAGACTTTGCGACACTTTCAGAGAATATACATTTGTTTTATGCAAATGTGTACTGTTTGAAAGTAATTTGATTTATATTTAACCCAGTACTGACTTCAGAGTAATTCTTGGGCTGGAAAGGAGTTTAGGTCACTACTTCTTCTGTCCTAGGCTGCTTTTTTCCAGGGAAAAAAGTGCTATTTTCCAGCCTTTTAAAATCAGCACTTCTAAGAACCGAAACAGGAGTTAACAGAAGCAGATACCTCCCAAACTGTGAGTTGAAAATTGTCTGCAAATAGATTCTCCAGCACCATCTCCCTCTACCTCTGTCTAGGACTTTCCCTTCTCCTATCAAAGAGTTCACCAGCTCTGCCAATCTCCCAAACTCATGTAGGGAAAAAGGGGAAAAGAGAAAAAAAAAGGAAATAAGGTAGGCAAACTTTAATCATTCTGTAAAAGGAACACAAGTTTTCCAGTGTTAAACAAGAAATAGCTGAAATTTTAGCTTATAATAATTGCAATTTTTTTAAACATTTTATCTGCATTTTTACAAAGTGAGCCACCTTCAGCTTTAAAATTTAAAGGCTCAGCTTCAACTTTTAAGATTTGGTCTCTTCAGCCACCAAGGCTTGGACTCGCTGCTGTCAGGAAAGGGAAACCCAAAGAAGGACCTGTAGAAGAATTCTTAGAGCAGAATGGACATGGTCTGTATCTGAACGCTTGCTCTGAGTGCTGTGAGATTAACATGACTTAGTGCTGAGAGTGTCCTTGAGGTGTCCATGAGAAAAAAGGGAGGTTTAACGGGATGCGATAACCGCGAGCTGGGAGGAGGGAGGACACTTGTTTGCCGTATGTTATCCAATTAGTAGACAGCAGACGGGCTTGATTTTACCTAAGTATCCAATCCTAGAGTTAGTTACAGTGCGTGGACAACGGATGACTAGTTGGAAATGCTACATACTCCTGCTGGATTTGAACAATAAACGAGAACACTATCTAAGCGCATCGGTGTTTGTCGTTACTCGGCTCCCATTCTCCCTGCTTCGAGGACCCACGGCCAGAGTCAGAGCAGCCACAGGGACATTAATTCACACCAAAACCACGATGTTTGTTCAGGAACGAGCAGGCTCCAGCTAGGAGGCGGAGAGGAAGAGCTGCACAAAGGAGCTGGTGGTTCATTCTGTATCTGGCTTTGGAAATAAGCCTACAGCGTGCCTGGGTCACCTCACCCGCTTGGTGCATTAACTCCCCTAAGCCCTCAGCTCTTGCTGTTGCCTGCCCTGCCCTGCCTACTCTGTTAAGGGCCAGGCACTCTCCTGGTAGGACGGCGTGTCGCTGCTGAACTGTCACCTCCAGCGCTCTGCCCCGTGAATGGAACCTTCACCAGCACACCCTGCTCCTTTTATACCCACAGCCGGCCAGCCGCTATTCATGCTCTGTCAAAATTCCCCTTGCATTTGCAAATTTTTATTCTGAACTCCTACGTTGGTTTAGGGCGTCATTTATGCTCCACGGTGCATTGTGGAGCTTTTCTTCATCGTGGGTTGTTTTTTTTTAAAAGATCCAATCCCTGGAGGGTAAGGTCACAAGACCCACTAACTATTGTGTTTAGCAACACAAAGACAATGCTCTGTTCTTATAAAATTCAGCAAAGCCTTAGTCAGGGAGATTTACATAGTGAAATCCCTTGGCAATAGAATTCATCAGCCCCTGGAATTATTGGAAATGAACCAGGGCATGCATTTATCAGGGTGTGTTCCATTCTTTTTTTGCCCTGACAGACTTGCTCTACAGCAGTTTAGTCCTTGCCGTTAGGGAGTGTTCAGAGTGCATCACTCTTACATCATTTAAACTGGAGTTGAGCAAAATATAGAAAGGAGAGACTCTCGTTTATGACAGGAAAGGCTGCAAGTGGCTTTTGCTGTTCTCTAAGTCCTGTTTGTTACATTCAGAACTATTCGTATTGACAAAGATACTCATATTTTGTGCTATTTCAAAAGTAAAGACTTGAATCACTAAGGCTTCAAAGTAACAAATGAGGTTTTGTTTAATATTTCCCTTAGAAAATATTTCAGTGTAAAAATCTTACAAATGTTGGTGACGAAAAGACAATTACATGATTTCTAAATGAGTATTGTAAGATTTTAGGACTGAACATACTTGGAAATGCCTGCACCATATTCCTATAGAGACAACTGAAACAATTCTTCTAGAAATGGACTAACTGCCCAAATTCTTGTTTCAGAATTTTTAACTAACTTCAGTGCTACTTTCAGTATCTTTGAAATAGTAATTTTTAAAAAGGAAACAGGTTTTTTTCTCAGCAGCATAGTTGGATGCCCATGCCATAATTCTGCAAGGTAATTTAACACAGGCAGAAGGAAAATGTTTAAAGTGATCTTTAAGAACCAATGAAGGACTTTATTGTTGTCATTAACATTTGTTGTCATTAACATTTGCATCATTCTCAAGAACATAGTTTCGTACTTAATTTCTCATCATTGTTCTAAGACTGTTGTGTTAATTTCTTGGAAAAAAATAATGGCATAAAAAGTAATAGGATTATGTATATTATGGAAAATAGCAATTTCTAATTCATAATCAAAGCTCAATTTTTCCTCAAAAATTGCTATTAAAATGTTGTCTGCTGTCGAATGTTTTCCCTCAGAAATTTAGATGGTTAATTATGGTGCAAAATACTGCACAAGTAACTGAAAAAAGGCTCAGATCCTGAGTAGTTCAACAGCCAGTCAAACTAAAATGGACCTATACCACTAAAAAAAAAAAAAATTAGAGTTGTGCTCCAGTTTTCAAAATCATTACCATACACAAAGACCCACCCAGGAATAAGGACCCCCCTACAAAAGGCTCTGTACACAAACACCTTCAGAAGCTGTCTTTATCTTGCTGCGAATTACCTGCTTATCTACGTGATACATGCTCTGAACAAGTTCATCTTTTCATCACAGAGATGTGAAACAGAAGTGTGGGAAGGCAGACAGATATTTTAATTTAATGGAGGAAAAAAAAATTATTAGCCAAGACCTCCAGGGTACGTTCTAACCTAGATCTAGGTCTTGACAGCAGCCAGAGGTAACTGTAGGGGCAAGAATGTGAAGAGAATACCAATTCTTCCTACGTATTTTTACTGGCATGGAATTATGTTTCCAATTCCCTTCAGCCTCTGTGGGTCCCTCTGAACTACTGGATTTTGGGTTCCAGCACAGAAGGGGACATGGGATACTTCAGTACCAAGCAAGACTCCAAATCCTGTCCTCTTTGCACTCATTTGCTTTGTGGGGTTCCCCCAGGAGAGCCAACATATGTTTAAATGAAACCACTCAGTGGTTTTTTTCTGCTGTCTCTTATAAAATTCAGTGACATGGCATAGAGGAATTAGTTAAAAATGACTTGTGGTTTCATCATTTTCCAAGCTTCATGATGCTTCCTGCTTTGATTTTCAGAGACCACATGTAGCATTAGAGAATAAAGAGAATAAATCAAATTTCTCCATGTTTAACCCTTTCTTTTACATACCAGGAGACACTTTTTCTCTATACACTTGCCTATTAATGGCAATCTATTGAAGGTGTTCATATACAGAAAATATGCCACTATCCCACCATTTCTATACAGAAAACCACGACTGCTGATATGCCTCAAGGATATGCCAAAACCTGAATATGTATACAGCTGAAAGATTCGGCACAGCCAGTGTTTAAAATATTTTCTTCTTTTTCTTGTTATTTATGGCAAAGGATCAATACAAAGCTGCATCTTGTGGACTGAACATCATTTCTTTTTTTGTTTCAGGGAAATAACCTCACTGGTTATTATGGTTATTATGTCCCAACATTAATGGTGCTCCTATGACAGCGAAAGTTCACAAATGGATTGATGATTAAGGCAGCAAAATAGGCAATGAGCAATAAATAGTGAAAGAATAAAGAAATAAACAGAGTTTTTGCAGACAGCTGGTTAATTTGGTTTGGTTGGAAGAGCTGGGCTCCAACCATTCCTTGACAAAGTGAATAATTAATACAATAAATTTTGTATTGCAGAATTTGTAGTGACAAGACATTTCCAGAGCTTAAAATGCAACTGGTAATTATACAGAGATTAATTCTGACGAGTGTGTTTTGGAGGTGACAGAATACCAAATGTAGAAGTAGCATTTTTCCTCTTCACTACAAGGAAAGGGAATATTTGTGGGCACCTCAAACAAGTAAAATATGAAGATGAGTAATGATGGGGGGTTTTTTCCCTGATGAAAGTATTTATTTTAAAATGAAATTTTAAGAGTCGGGGTCTGTGTTTACAGAAATGTGGGAGTGAAGTGGGGAAAGAGAGGTCCATCATCATCTCAAACAGAAAAACAGAGAAACACAATATTTCCTTGTACTCTTCTTGTGGAACCTGCCTTTAATTCAGGTGGCTTTCACATTTTAAAACCTGCAGATCCCTAATAATTTTTCAATGGTAAAAGGCACTTCTGTGTACTGAGCCCATTAAAATATGATTGATTTTCCAAGTAACTTGCTACTAGGATAAGTCCACATGTCCCTAAAGCTAAATATCTGATTTTAAGATACACATTTCGTTAGTCCAGAATGCTCAAGTTAGTATTAATTATTCTGGACACTTGCAACAGAAACTTCTGGACATTTACTGGTATAAAAATCAGGGTGAGGGGGAAGGGATGAGGCTCTAACAACCCTGGTTACAGCCAGCTATGTGTAATAAAGTCTTTAATTAAGTAGTGCAAGTGAACTCTGCGAGCTCTTTTGGGATGGGAAGGTGCGGAGAGTGGGATTAGAGCCCACAGCACTAAATCAAAACACACAATTACAGGCACATATGGTGCAAGTGGAATTCAGTAGAAGTTTGAGACATCTGAGGCCGAATCAGCCCCACTGCTATAAAGTTATCCCGTTAAAGGACAGCAGCAGAGGTCATGGCAGCTTATGCCAAATATAAAAATGAGAACTAGAGGCAGGAAACAGTGTTCAGATGTTACCGAGCTTTAAACCTGTTTTATGTCTGCTTTGGGCCTTCCATTTGTCCAGACCCTGCACACCAAACCTGCTCTGACCACATCAGGTACAGCACAGCCTCGTTTTTTAACAGCCATGAAAAAAACAGTGCAGCTGTGTGCCTTTGCCATGTGGGATATCGGAACAGATCATGTTTGTAAAAATAAATTGGTGCATATTAATATATTTATAGCTTCTCTATTCCCATTCTAATTGCAAATCAATTAGAATTCTTATCTTCCATGAGTAGTAACAAAACAGAAACCTCTCACTTCAACAAGACAGAGTAAAGTGAGACAGAATCAAGAAACAGGACATAGCTCCCAGCTGTGCACTGCAGAAAGTTCTGTGTGCAATGAACAGTGGCTACTAGGGCAGGATGAAAAAAACCCAGAACATTTACTTTATCCAAGTTATCTTACAGCCTGAGTTTAAAAAAGGATTCTATACTTAAAATAATTTAAAAAAAAAAATACCCTCTACCCAAGACAGAACACCTTGTCTTTGTCTAAAAGAGATCACTACATCCATTCCTTAACTCATAAACTTTAGCCCAGAAGATCAGTTGGGTCTTAGGAGGCTGACCAAACCTTTTCTCAAAATCATCTGCTTTAAGCAGGGTAAGACTTTCCACAGCCTAAGGGCAATGGAGGTAGGAAGAGAATTGGCATCAATTTCTAACTTGCAGAAGCAAGCTTTTAATTTTCAAATGCACCTTCTTCTCTGAGAAGATTATGTAACTGTGGATTTCTTTTATTCATTATTATCTTTTGCTAGAAGTACTTTTTTCCTACAGAACTGAAATTTCCATGCCATATCTGACTGATGAATAAATTCATAAAGATTGCTTTTTTATTAGCAAATTCCCTAACTTTTAGAACAAGTGGTATTAAAATCACTCATACACCTGGGAAAACTGAGGAAATTATTATAATACAATCTTTGCATATGGTAGTGAGGCTGCATTTGCTGCAAGATGACAGATTAGTACTTACGGACTTTGCATACTGCTAACCATTTAATATCTGCTGGTATCATCATCATGACAGACAAACAATATTTCTGCTGGTCCCCAGCAGTTCAACACTGCATTTATCCGCTGTGGAATACAATACATGTATCCAAGTACATAGATGAAAATAGAATTTTGAATCAGTGCTGTACCTGAAACCATTTGTTTTATTGATCAAAGAGTCTGCTAAGAGAAACATTATTGATCTTGGGTTCAGTGCAGCATTGCTGTGTAACTATTTTATGAATATGTGGTCTGGTAGTGCAGGGGATCTTGTTTCCGTGCTGCCATCAGGGAAACGTGCTTCCAGGGTTTCCCTGTTTTTTCAGAGTGGTAGCTCAGGGATGGAAAGGATCCCTAGATTAATTAAAAGCTGTCTCAGAAGTTTTGGGGGAGGTGAGGCCTTGGAAAGGGGGTGAGTTAAACCTCATGGGCTCTCCAGGTGGACACAGGCAGTATTTTTTGCAGAGGCAGTCTGACCAAGAAGGCAAACCACAGGGATAAGAGACAAGATGAAATTTTTAAAAAGTGGCAAACCAGAGGGGGAACGAAGCTGGCATGGATACAGACCATTCCTTGGCTGGAATTGTATCCACTTCTTTTCGGTTCCCTTCTACATCCATGCTTTACTTCATGGAGGTAATTTAGTAGTTGGTTATCGTGAATATTGTTTCTAGGGCTAGAGACAATGAGCCTGGGGCTGCTAGGGCAGCTGTGATAAATCACAGGGAAGCCCAGCCTGTGCGTGGTGGGAACACAGTGTGAGTCAGCTGAGGGGTGATGGATGCTGGGGGTTATTTATTCCAGAGGATGCCAGGGTGAGCTGGAAGTGCAGTTGTCCCTGTGGTGACTGCAACAAATCACCTGATTAACAAAGTCTGTATTTTAAACCCAGCGATCTTGAAAAGTTGATGTGTTTTGTACTACTCCCATTTTTCTCCCCTCTTGTTCAAAAAAGAAATTGCCGAATGTAAATATATTTAGCAAGGAGGTAGCAAAACATCACCACAAGTGGGCATCTAATAACTAAACTAAAAGTCAAAAAAGTACATAGTAGTTATAGTACCCACCTGCCTGAAACAGTTCTCTTTCTAATATTAATATGAAGAACACCTCGAATGTGGATAAATTTTATCACTCAGATAAATTTCGATGTCTAATAAAAACTAGTTTCGTTCTCATTACTTCTGTTTCCCTTGCAAAATGAGAAAAAAAGAGAAATGTTCCTGCTTATTTCAGACAGAGTAACTCCAGCATCCCCCAGTGTCTGAGTCACACTTTACCCCAGGTTCAGCAGGGTAAAAACATGATCTGATTCAATCCTCCACATATCTAGGTGGAGATTGTGGGAGTTTTGAAAGAGGGGCTAATGCAGGGAGATAAGTTACACATGTCCAATGCAGGATAGCAAGTTGCTGCCGATTAGTGATCTTCTGTGATGGTAATGCAGCCCAGTCTTCAGGGGATTGCAATTGATCCCTTTCGAAGATACACAATGTGCCCCTTCATTGACCCGCTCTCTGAGGCTGCACAGCGCACTGGCAGGCGGTGGGGGATGAGAACAACTTTGAAAAGCAATGTTAAAAATTTAGTTTAAATTAAGACAATTTCCAGGTAGCACTGTTTTTTGGGGTTTTTTATTTGCTTGCTTTTAGACGTGTTGCATTGCTATGTCAATGCTACTGCAGTTAATAGAGTTAAGGGCAGTTTTAAATCCTAAATCTCCGGGTTGTTTACACCCTGATGGTTATAGGAATCACAAGTTTTGACACTGACTGCTTGCTCAGTTGCATCAGTTGAAAGAATCCTTTCCGTGAAATCAGAGAAGTCTGCAAAATCAGACTGAGCTGTGCCATTCCTCACAGAAGTTTATTTGAACTTATCTGCCAAGTTTCACTGACGGGGACTCTGCTAACTTCCTAGGCATTTATTTCCACTGCTTGCTTAAACAAAGAGATTTCTACATCAGCAGTGGTGAACACAGTTGTCATAGATGCTCAGGCAGTAAGAGGCAGGAGGACACTTGGTTGTATTTACCGAGGACATCTGTGCTGAGGTTGACCTTGGCTGCAGAGGGAAGCAGCACAGTCTCAGTGTCACGGGAAGAGGAATGCTTTGTTCTTTGTCCCGTGCCCCTCACGGAGTCTCTCAGCTCAAACCAAACAACACTGAGTGAATTAAGGAAGTTCATGCTCTCCTCCTACTCCAAGACAACCTCAGCCAAAAGCAGTGAGAAAGAATCATCCTTGGGGTTCACCCGTGTCGTTCTCACAAATAAAGGGTGATCAGTGGCTAATTTACAGTCCCGTGTGTGGCTCCCCAATTTCTGAGCTTTCTGTAGCTCCTGTTAATAACGCACTGCTGCTTCAAGCTTCATCATCACAACCTCTGCACAGCAGTTAGATGTCAATAAAATGTCCAGGAACATTGTTACAATGTGACACAGAATTTACTAAACTAGATTTAAAAGCAAAGCCTTCTAGCTCCTTACAAATTTTCCACTGTCAGGTTCCAATTCAGACATTTGCTTATGAATTATAAACCACCCCAATTTTACACAGCACTTAGTCTTTTTTGTGAGTGAGAAAGAACTCCTGACACATTTGAAACAGGGAGATTTTAAGGAAAAAAATTTGGATGCAAAAGGCTGCAGAGCTCACAGGGCACCAACTATTTGTCTGTTGTGGTTATTCTTCATTAAAACCTTTATTAACCAAGCTATCTAAGCTCTGTACTCTCACCATCCTTGGCTAGCTCAGGCACACAGAAATCTACCGAAGACAGGTTTTGCCTGATCTTAGAACATCTTAACAGCAGTTCCCAAAGAAGCATGTTCTCCAAGGGATTTTGGCACAGAAGGAGGAATTGCATCCATTGTTCTGTTGCACCTGCAAACAGCTGCACCTCTGTAGGTGCTGCTGCTTTGTAGGGCTTTGTGTGTTCCCTTGTGAGTGAAGGTGGTCACACCCAGCACAAATCCGTGTGCAGGGATGCAGTTTGCCAAGCACAATTCCAGCACTGGAGGGTTGTGTGCTGATGACTCTGTGCTGATGGTTGCTGTGCAGCCAACCCACCTGTCAAGACACAAGGAAGAATGACTTAAAATAAAGAACCCCTGGTATAAATCAAATATTGATGAAAGGAGGCCTTAATCACCTGCCTGCAGATCCACAAGGCACTGCGAGAGTTGATTTCAGACTTATTTACTGAGTTCCTTTCACCTTTTCCCCCTTCACTAATTTGCTGGGAAACGCTAAATCAAGAGATGGAAGCCTGTTGTCTAAAGAGCAGATGTTGTTGTAGGCACTGCTGATTCTGATACTCTTCCTCTCTACTTTTCTGCTTAAATGAGACCCTCCCACACATACACATACATGCTGAACAATGAACAGAGCAATCATGGCACTACCTACGCATTATTCAACACCAGGATATATTTACTCAGTGTTCTTCCAGCTGCATGTTTTAGACCAGCTCATTGGTCTTGACCTTTGTCTGGCTCTTTTTATCTTGGGAGGTTTGACCATAGGTGCGGGTACAAGGACTTCATAGCTTAAAGCTTCTTTAATCAGGTGGTTTATCTTTGCTTGCTTGCTCAGTTCTGGTTAGGAGCAGCTGAGGAAGAGAGTCTGGAAGAAATTGGATACATTAAGAGATAGGGCCGCATCTTTCCACTCAGTTTTAGGGATCTGACTACTAGCCAGACACACTATTTTGGCTGGGGAAGGTTGCACTTTTTGATTGTTTGGCGCTTTTTTTCTTTCCTGCATTAAGAAGGGTTCAAAGCCAAAAAGGAAAGAGAGAATGGAATGAAAACAGTCATGTGGGGGGGCTGTGAAAAATAACATTGCTGTGAAGCTGGGATAATAAACAGTGACCCATGATGATCATTACTGAGCAGCTACAAAAGCACTGGGAAAAAGGGAAACATCACTCAGCTGCGATAGAGTCTTTAAGTGACTGGTCCTACGGCAGCTGAACATCCGCTCAGATGGTTGGGAAATCAGCAGGGCTTGAGGGAGCCCAGACATTTTGCTATTAAAAACCTTGATGTCCTCTCAGCACTGATGGCAGGAACACGTCTGAAGGTGCAGAGCATCTGTTCAGTTCCCTCTCCTAAAGCTGGCTGCAGTCTCAGCACGGAGAACATTTAACTGTTTCCCCCATGCACTTCCTGCCTGATACAGGATGCTGTCTCCCACAGCAATAAAGGAAATGATAGCCTCCCATATACATTCAAGTAATAATAAAATAAGAAGTAGGTAATAATAACCAGAGCCATATGAAATATGCACTTCATGAACCAAAATTAAACTGGAGAAATGGCTAAGCAGGAAAGGTCAGGGCTCATAAACTGAACATAATCTCCTGTGCTTTACGCCTCCCTCCCCAAAAGCAAATTAAATTTTAATGATTTTTGGAAGCTCTGACTGCTAAATACCATTTCCAACCTTCTGTATGAAATGACAGCATAACCCTAAGGCCAATGAAAGTGGCCAAGACCGTGTGCTTTTACACGCAGTGTGTTGGATTATTCCCTGATGTATAGAGCATACATCCTGGTGGGGGGATGCAGGCAGTTAGGACTGAAAGCTCTGCTCAGGACATCAAGGTGACTGAGAGGGGACCTCTTCAATGTCCATCAGGATCAGGAGGGAGGGTGTCAAGAGGATGGAGCCAAGCAAGGACAAGAGGAAAAGGCAGAAACTGATGCACAGGAGGTTCCACCTGAATATAAGGAAGAACTTTCCCGTACAGAGACCGAGCACTGGGACAGGTTGCACAGAGAGGTGAAGATTCTCCCTCACTGGAGATATTCCAGAACTTTCTGGACATAATCCTGTGCCCTGTGCTCTGGGATGGCCCTGCTAGAGCATATGCCCCACTGTGGTCCCCTCCAACCCGACCCATCCTGGCATTCTGAGATCTCCACTGCTCTAATGCTGACAGTGCCATGAAAAATCTCTCCTGGAGCAGAAGACAAGGGTGCTGTGTTCACTTTATATAAAATTAAACATCCACACTAACTGTAATATGTTGGGAGATAAGGCTCAAATTATTCAGCAAAGGTAATTTATTGATAGATCTCAAATACCACAAATCTTTGCTTCAGAACACAGGTATGCCTTTTTTTTTCTTTTTACTTATTTTTCTCACTACTACTCTATTGATATGAGTATTTCATATTCTGAGCTCTATTCAGTATCCATAAATCAGGATGATAGAAGAAAATGAAGGCCTAAAATAGTTTCTAAGATATTTCTTCAGCTTCAGATGAAATTTTTTAGTCTTTGAGTAGCCATCAGGAAATTACAGGCATTAAGCTGTGAAGTAAAACAGCACAAAATTAATGTGGACCCCAGCAAGAAAATGTTTAGGAGTCTGGTCTAATGTGTCTGGGATAAAGATGAGGAGCTTAGTCTGAAATACAGTAGAGGCTGTCCCAAAGTCAAACCACAGGTAACTCCTTACACCAAATATTTCATCCATGTTCTTCCCAACCGCTAAATAAACAAGCGAAATTGGCAGCAGATTTTAAAAGGGTTATTGGTGGCTTATTCAGTTACTTGAACTGGTTGTTTGGTTTATATATTTCTTTAAAGCTTGTTTGTTTTCAAATAAAATGAACACAAAATGCAAGCTAATAGTAGTTTTTAAATTATTTTCAGACAAAAAAAAAATCAAACTGGAAGAGTTAAAGCTTTCTCAAAAAGATATCCTGCACTGACTCAGATGTATTAAATAAATTTGCATGAAAAAAGGATGGGGTTTTTGAGTGCTTTCTAAGCATACAAAATCATGGCATTCACATTAGAGGGCACAACTTCAAAGTACAAACTTCAACTTTCATGATAAACAAATATTATTTCTACTGGCAACCTGTACGTCACTATTCATTTAAAAATAATCTGCAATGATGAATCTTTCCTGTTTTACAGAAAAAGAAATGAAATTAGATTTCACACAGTCAGCAGAAAAATCCGGACTAGAACTTGTTCCCAACTCATGCTACTCTGATTGCTGGACACACTGGGAATTAGAATTAGTGTTTGTACTCCGCGTTGTTTAGAAGTATGGGAAAAGTGACTGGCAGAACACAAGAAAGGCAGAGGAGATGCATAAATAAAAAAAGCAAGCCTTTTCTCATGTGAGACTGTGGTGATGACAATTGCAGAACAAGCCTCTCTTTACAAAAATCAGATCATCTCCAGGTCATTATCACACTTGCAAAACCTCTGAGCATCACTGACTTTTCACAGCTTTTGTGCTCGCCCATCTGTCATTGCATCCTTGTCTTCCTCACGCACCGGGGGAATGAATGCCATGGAAAGCAGCAGGGTAATTAACGGGGCTGCTATCTCAGGAGGTGCCCCCTTTTGTGCAGGGCAGATCTAATGTATTCTTTAGAGATGCACAGTACAGTCGGGAGCATTCCTGCGTTGCCAGGAACGGCAGCTCACTGCCCCAGCCCCAGCTGTACACTTGGTGGCTTAGAGAACCATTACATTAAAAAAAAAAATAAACTTCCCTGTCTGATTTGAATTGGATGGAACTTTCCTGTCTGATTTGAGGTGGATGGAACTTCCCAGTCTGATTTGAGCTGGATGCCAGAGGGGGAACAGTTGCTCAGATGTCCTTTTGCTGAGTGGGAAGGACGAGCAGGTGCCTTTGATTCACCCTCAGTGGGTGAATGTGTGTGTGGGGATGGGAATGACCCCTGTGCGTGTTGTCTTCACCGCTGCCTTTGCCCCTTCCCTTCAGACACGCTGAGCAGGGCTGGGAGGGGCCGGGAACA